>KZ067364.1:34138-57608 GCA_002091845.1 Anopheles cracens | reverse complement strand
CCAATGAAACGCGTACCGCTCTACGCGCCTACTACTCAGTCAAACGTCAGGTTTGCACTACTGCACATCTATTGTATACTGGGTGTGGATGTGTGTTTCCATTTTGTCATGACGCTCTAGATCCAGATCCAGAAACAGACCGTTACAGCCGCAATGGAAAATGTCGTTTTGTTCGTGTTTTTTTTTTCTTTTGTTTTCGTTCACGCACCGAACCGAAGCACTGAAACAAGCACAAGCTCGCTTGGGTGGATAGGACAAAACAATGGCTAAATCCAGGGAGAAAAGGGGAAGCTGTCCACCAGTACCGATACGAGAGGAATACTCTTTATACACGACTAGTTAGTGCGGAACTCCGGGTCCGGTTCAGTTATAGGGGCTTCGCAAGCAAACTCTAGTTATACACAGCACTAGCATCAATCAATATTCACAATCGCGCTTATATGAAGGCGTTTTTGGATAGGGGGATGTCGTAAGAATAGATAAAAACTAAACCGTCCCTATACACGCTCTCCACTAGCTTCAAGTCTTACGTACTTGCGCTACCACTCCAAGGTGCCTGCTGCACGGGCGGGAATCAGTCTTCGTCTGGTTCAACGCGTCACGTGCGGCAAATAACTAGATAGGGTTTCGATATTTATCTTCACACGCAGCAAAATAAGATTTCAATTTAAGCAACAAAAAAAAAAAAACAAACAGAAAACGAGAAAAACGTAGATAATGGAGACTATTACTCTGTATCACAGCATGAAACATATTATCACATAGCGTTACGCGTGCGCACGCCCTGCTATAGGTTATTCTATCGCCCGGCACATACTCTCACCCGACACGCAAACGTGGATTATAACCGTCTGCGGGTGGCGTCCTGGGCAGGCTGCACAAATTTGTCTGTTCATTTTTCTATATATTATATATAAATAAGCATAATATTCCACTTCTGTTTTTCTGGGCTAACAATCTCGAGCTCGACCGGTTTCGGCTAGTGCCGCTGTACGCGTGATTACATATGTGCTTCTCTTGCTTGCTTGCTTGCTAGTAATAGTGATTATAATGTTGCCCCGTTAAGCTAAAACGTATAAGTGGGTCGCGCTGTGTATGGCTCCGAGTACGATCGCTTCGGTGTCGTGAAGAAAACAATGGACAAAAACGCCGGTACAAAACCGCAACAAGTTCACAAGTGCTGGAAGGTGTCGCCGGGTTCCGTGCCCTATCTCCTAATCTCCTCTCCTCGGTGTGTAGCTTGCTCGTGTTGAAATGAAAGTGCAATATGGCTTCTCCTGTGCTGTGTAAGTTCCGCTCGGTGCACTCTGGCCCGAATATGCGTTTGTAAATCGTGCAATAACCCCCGTTTCTGGCCAACTCTCCACCGCAACGCGTTTGTTTCAATGAAAATTCAACAACTGGAAAAAGGGACTTTCAAAAATATTTGTGTAGAAAAAGTTTGTTATTTTGTTGTTGCTGTTGCTGCTGTTTTTTTTTTGTTTTGTTCGTTTCGATTTTTCTGTCACCTTTCGGGTGTTCGTGTGATTCATTGTTTCGCATTCGCTTCCTGCCTTTTCTGCGGCGTTCTGGTGATGTATGTGTGCTACGAAATGAGCCTTATTGTTTTAGTTTTGTTTTCTCCTTTGCGTTTGCATCTTCTTCCTAGCGATGGCTTGTATTGGGTTCACGCTTTCCTCAATCGTAAATATTTTATATCAGTTTTAGTTTCTCGTCTCGTTTCGTCGCACCTTTTCTTCTTGTTGGTGAACAGTTATTGTGTACGTTTTGCACAGTGGAGTGAAATCGAAGCCGAAACGAACGTTTTCTCCCTGCTTTCTCGTGTTACAAACTGGCAAGGAAATAAAATTGTGAAAAAGGCACAATTTCCATTCCGTTTCGCCAATGTTTCAAGCGACCAGGTGGCGCCGCACAGTATGCTCGTCTTGATGGTGCTGTTGTGCCGTTTCTGTAAGTGGAGTTAGGATGGTGAGGAAAGATCGTACAATTCGTTACCAGTCTTTTTTGTAAACGTACCTAGCAACACCAAGCGTTGGAAACAAACCGGACACCGGGTTTTATATTAGCAAATGAAATAAACTGAAAAATAAAAAAATAAAAACGAAACATATTAGTAAAAATGTATAAACTCAACAAACAAATTGAGAACAATTATAAAATAAACAAAGAAGACAAACATAACTTACACTATTAAACGTATAAAACATAAATGAATTCGATTGTGTGATATTTGTTTCGTCTTCTGTCTGGTCTGACTGTTGAACGGTCCGAATTGAGAACGGAAAGGTAAACTCATACAAAGGAAACTCACCATAGAAATTAACCTAACAAAAAGAAAAAAAACGATCGCCTTTCCTTATTGCCGTACGTTCGGTGTTTCGGTTTTCTCATTGTCACGCCACACAAATCGATCGTCTTCCGGTTCCCGTACGTCTGCGTTTTCTACTCGTGATCCGTATTTTTTTATTTGCAATCCGCCATTCGTTTCGCCCAGCTTCTCTTCGCTAGCCGCGCCGGCATTCAGGTCGGGCGCGCGTTTTTGGACGAAGCTGTCTCCTAATCGTTCGCAACTTTCCATCGTTTCCAAATTCCAATCCGTGTGCAGCGAAATCGAGCGGGCGACGCTCGGGTTGGGGGAGAGCATTGATCTTATCTTGGGCGCGAGAAAGGGGTTTTAGTACGTTTAACCAAAAAACGAAGGACGCCGGTGCATGCTGTTTGTTGGTTTTTGTTTGCAGTTGCAGTTACGCGTTGGAAGGTAGCAGAGGCAGACGGGATAGAAGGTGGTAGGCTCGTGCACCGTGGGGAAAATGTTTTCTGGAAAGTTTCGTTTGAGTCTCATCGTTCTGGCTCAATCCAGCCTTCAAGCGTCCTTACTCCCGCTGATTCGCTGATTCGATTCCCACTCAAATCGGATTCTATCGCGCGCTTATCACAATCACACCAAGGACACAGAAAAAAAACAGAAACAGAGTGTGTGTTTGTGTGTGCAGTCAGTTCAGAAAAGGAAAGGAATGAAGACAAAAACAACAATCAATATTCCTCCTCCTCCTCCAAGTCCTGGAGGTGGCGCATGGTGGACATTCAGTCTGGAAACGCCACAAACCGGAAAACAGAACACAACACAAAGAAGAAAAAACACGCACACCCACACACACACACAATGCGCAACGAGAGAGCGCCCTGTAACGCGCGTGTGTTCGGGGGAAAATGGGAGAGGGAAAAAAGTCCTTCGAAAAAATCCTACTTAACGTACTAAACACTCTAAAAACTAACCTTATCAAGCCTAGCACATGCGATCGCCCTCGAGAGGGTGGGGCGATTGGGGATTGACTCTACGCTCTCACCTTCGACTTTCGAGAGTTCCTCGGACACTCCGTCTTTCGTGTTCTGCACGCGCGAGCACGCGCCTGAATGTCCTGGTATGGTTGAAGGATTCAGCCTCCGCTGCTTCTGCGCACCCTCTCTCTCTCTCTCGTCGTGATCCTCCCCCGGCATGTTGGGGCGGGGGGAGATCACTTTTCATTCACCGTTAAACCGTTCGTTCTACGAGACTAAAATATAAACTAGCTTTCTTCCCGCCGCTTTCAGCCTAAATCCCGCGCTACGCTACTTCTTCCGGCCGCCGTCGATTTCCTACACGTGTCAGCTACTACACGCGTCACCGGCTTTAAATTTCCTAGATGCACACTCCCACACACACACACACACACATGTGTCTCTCCTAACTTTTCCCGTTCCCCCAGTGCAGATCTGCGCGCGCGTGTATGTGTGTGTCTGCATGTTCTTATGTCTAGCTTTTTCTCCCTTCCAACCCTCACACATGCACACAACGTTCTTATACTCGTGTTTTTAAATTAACAAAAAAGACAAAAAAAACATATTCCGAAAAAATCCGGAAACGCTGCGAAAAAAAAACAATAAATTAAAATTAACTCTACTAAAATCGAGCGACAACACCGTCCGGAGTAGTGGAAGTGGACACAAAACAAACAGGAGGAAAAGCACTTTATCCACGCAGCTGGCGGTGGAGTTGGGGGGTGCCGATTTTGAGGCACCAACCAATCCAACCCAAAAACCTGCACGCCAAAATCACAATTTCATCTGATCCGAGCCCTATCCGAGCAGCCTACTGCTCTCCATATTCTGCACGGCTTTTTTTGCACGACCGGTCTTTGGATGATCGTTTGTTGTTTGTTTTCTTGTTCCTCCGAGCAAAGGACAACGGGCACAACACACCATAACCTTCACTGCACTGTAAAAACAAAACAAAATTCACTTTGAGGAGCACTATTGTGGGGCGGTGGAGAGATGACTCTAGTCTTTAGAACTGTTCTCCTTCGCTACAGTGTGTATGCGTATGTGAGTGTGTTTTCATTTGTCAGTCATACCTGACAGTCGCCATCTTGGATTGGTTTCTTTATGAGGTTCGTCGCTTGCGCTCACTCGTTTTCGTTCGAACGTTTTTTTTTCTTCACAATTTCCGGTTGTCTGTGTAAATCGCGTCATTTCGCGTCGATCGTTTTTGCGTTTGCTTTCCCGCAGCAGGGACTTCCTGGTTTCTCTACAGCGCGTGTATTTCGCGACTGTGTGAGCGCACCGCCACCGTCACATACTATCGTACGCGTTCGTTCGTCGTTTGAGGTATCTTAATTTATTTGGCCTACCTTGATGTGGGAAGGAAGGAGACAGAAAACAACGCATGTTAAACGTTGGAAATTCATGGAACTACGTACGTAGTTCGTTGTTCCGAGGTTGCGATTTCCTCCAAACTCTGTTCCAAATATATTACGCTCAGTAACGTGATGTGTCTGCTCTGTCGCGCACTACTAACTTATCGGGGTATCATTTCCTGGAAATGATGCACGGTATACGCACGTCTACCGAAACGTCGGTAGGGTTAGCTTTGTGGCGCACACTACACTGTTGTCTAGATTTTCCTCTGTCCCTCCCTCTCTCTCTCTCTCTCTCGCACTCACTTGAAGGTGTGATGTGTTAGTGGTACCATGACTTCTTCTCGATCCTTCAAACTGTTTTGAAGGAAGGAGCAACGGTCTTGAGGAAGTAATCGGAGCGACGGTGCGATGAAGCAGGATGCATTTTGTTTGCTTCGTGTTGCGCACGCACACACACACGCATGCACGCGCTGTTGCCGGAAATGAGGGATGTGTCCTGCTGTCGTCGTCTATCTCTCGTTCTCGTCCTTTTTCAATAATTTCGATGGTGATGGTGGTGAAGTCTCGTGATGTGTCTTGGCTACGGGAGGGCCGGCTCTTCCGGGGCTGTCGGATCTGTGCTGCGATCGGTGTGACGGATCTACTTCGGTGCGTGCTGATACTGCGTGGTGTAGGCTTCGTCCGGCGACGCGGCCGTGCTCGCCTGTTCCGTGTCGCCCATCTGCAGCGTGTGGATGACCGAGGTCGGATGTGTCGGATAGTACGGATAGGTTGGGCTGATGTACTGCTGTTGCGGGAGAGATAGGATTGGCTGCAAAGGAAGAAGAGAGAGAGTGCGAGAGATAGAGATAAAGAAAGGTATAGAAAGCTAGAGCTAGAGAGCACGTTGGAGGACATACCGAGGAGCCAATCTGCAGTGTTGCCAACTGTGGCATCATGCCGTACTGTACGGCAGCTGGATTATCACTGGACATGATCATCGAGACTCCGCGCGGCTGTACCGGCGTCACACCGTCCGTCTTGTACGGTGTGCCCACGCTCAGGTGCGAAGCGGGCACCTGCACGTATTGCTGTTGAAGATCGAGAGGAAAGACAACATTAGGCGTCACACTATCGCACGGTCAAACACACCGTCCATACCTGCTCCTCGACCGGTGCGATCGCCTGGGTCATCATGTAGCTCGGCACCCACTGTGAGCCGGGCACGGCATAGCCACCGACCTGCGGCGTACTGAACCCTCTGTACGGCATGTTGATGTGCGTGCCGACGTTAACCCCGATACCGTTCTGCTGCATGTTCGGATCGTAGGTGACCGGGATGCCTTCCGCGCCCTCGCGCCAGGTTCGCGTGTTCGGGTCCGGGCTCTTGAACGGGTTCTTCTTCTTCGAGCCACCGTCGGCGAACTTCACCAGCAGCGGTTCCTTCGCGCCCGGCAGCTGGGTGCCGTTGAAAATCTGGATGATCTGCTCGCACTTGTCCCGCGACTCCATCCGAGCGAAGCCGACACCTGCGGGGAAAATGGGTGATTGTGAGTGGATTGCGTTCGGCATGCCCGGTGGGCGCGACTTACCTTTCGACTGGGCATTCTGATCGCGCAGAATTCGGGTCGAGATGACCTGGCCGTACTTGGACAGCAGATTCTCCACGTCCGTCTCTTTGTAGTTCAGGGGAAGATTCGCGATGTACAGATTGGTTGGATCCTGCTCCTGTTGCTGCTCAGCCGGCACCACCATGGCGGGGTCCAGCGATTCCGTGCGTAAAGTTCCGTGCGATTAGGGGGAGTTATGGAGGGAGGTTATGTCCACAGTATTGGGGAACGTTTGTTAGCATGGGGAATGGAGTAGTTTTATGGGTGTTGGTGTGTACCAACACATACAGCAACGTGACGAAGGGCCGGGGGGAAGGAGAGAAGAAAATTCATTAGTATGGTTTTGCGCTGTTCACCGTCTGCCTGCGCGAAGCTGTCTCTCGGTTTTGCGCTGAATATCGCTATCTGCTGTTCTCTCGTTACTTCTTGCGGGGGAGGCAAGGTGGGATGAGGGTCGAAAGGGAGATTGGATGATCTTGACTATGCTGGTTCTGAGTTGGCACAAACGTGTATACCGAGAAAGAAGGAAGGGAAGGTGGGACGCACAGACGGTGGGCCAATTATTGTCGGACGGACAGAGAGACAGAGTGGAGTGGAAGATCTTGATGACTAAGAGACGAGAACAGAACACACAAAGACACGCACACATACACGCATGGTGGACTCATGGTGATCGCCGCAATGAAGGGATGCAGATGCTTTGGAACAGACAATACTGAGCATTGTTTCGCGCTCATTCCAGAACTTCAAGGGAGTGGAGGGATGGGCTTGAGAGAGTAGTTTCGTTGTACGAGGAACACTAGAGAAGATCCCAAGAATAGTACACTAGCAGCTCGGGTACGATGATTCGAAACAAGATGTGATGGATATGCCGCAGTGTGTTGAACCCATAACAATGAGCCCCCAACACTGCCAGGAAGATCTCCGCAGCAAACAAGCAAATGGAAGAAGAGTAACTTTTGAAGGTCGTGCTTTTCTCTGTTGGTTTGTCTCAAAAGTGACATGTAAAAGCCAAACATAGAACATCGAAAGGACACACGAGGGTAGAGGGTAAGCAAATGTGCTAGCGCCCGTCTTCGAGAAGACTTCAACAGCAACGAAACCTCGAGCAAGACCTAGCCACTTGTATCGGACCACCGCAACGGGCCCGCGGGGAACGCACTAGACGTAGCAGCGAGCAGGAACCTAGCCTCCGGAACCGAGGGCGAGAGTTTTTAAGGTGTGGGATGGGTTGGGTAAACAGGGGGAAGAGGGGGTTGGGTTGATTTTTGTTACGATCGATTCTCCTGATTCCTACGCTTACGCTCAAATCGAATACTTTCTTAATTAATAGTTGGTGTGTGATTGGCCGGCTCACTATGCACGTTTTTTTTGTTTGTTTGTTTGTTTGTTGGTTTAATAATTATTGATAGAAGATGGTAAATATGATAGCAAACACAAATGCCGCTAGCACTAGCTATTATGTATAGATTACAAAACGGTTTGTTTTTTTTTTTATATTATTGTTGTTGTTGGTTAAAAAAGTGGAAAGTAAAACAACGAAGGGCAGTATTATACAAAAGAGATACAAGAAAGTAGTATTCACTATACAAAAGGTTTATGTACTGTAGTTTTTTTTATCTTGAAAGATTATTTCAAGCAAGTTCGCTCGTGTTACTCTTTTGCTAGCGCTAATTTGTACTAGTTGTTTTATATATATATGCTTCGCTCAATCTAGCTTGTGTAATTTAAAAACTCACGATACTAGATGTATACATTAGCATTAGTTCTCTTCTCGTCGATTAGCAAATGTTCGAACTCCTTTTGGCAACTCTGTTTGTGCGTGTGTTTCAGTTTAGAATAGATTCCAAGTACATATATCAATGAATCCTTTTGAAAATGCTTCCGGTGGATGAACTTGGCCCATCCAAAATAATTGGGAAAAATGTGCAAGAACCGATCTTCTTTACATGTTCCGCTAGCGATGTACAAGAATTACCGGATTCTTGATAGCCTGTCTTGTTACGACAACAGATGGCGCTTTAAGCATTGTTTCTCCAATAGATGGCGCTGCTTTTTACATCTTTGTAGAGGGCGCTTTTATTTGTTTTTTTCTTAACATATGTTGGATTCTTTCCGATGGCGTTAATTCTTTCGTTTTGGCGATATTCCACCCTTTTTTCGGGTCACAATCTTTGGAGAGCTTCGATTGGCACCTGTTCCAAAAACATTCAAACGCTTTACTTACTTACCGTCAAAACTATTGACTGTGGAAACCCAAGGCCATCTGACACACTTTTACATACCATAAAGCTACACCCCAAGGCCTAGTGGAAAGCAATCTATCCTGATTCGAAACGATGCTGTAATTAATACGACTCGTACCACTCTTGCCCTTTGGAAAATGTAATACATCGTCCAACATATGCCCGGCCCGGTACATCGAAAATAAAACGCGAAAAGATTTATGAAACGTTTCCCAGCCCGATATGGTGCTGTTGCCATTTTTTTTTTGCGTTGGTACGTCGGGCGGAGGTCGTAATCATTTTACGAGAAACGATAAAAAATTACATGATTTGCATCTTTGGCTTTCACGTCCTCCCAGCCGCGCCAGTTTTATGCCACCCGGGTTGGGTCGTGTAACAACGTGTCGTTTTTTTCTGTTTTGTTCTGCGAATAAATCGGACACACGCTGTAATGCCTAGTAGACGCGCAATAAACTGCCGATGAACTACCCACCCGGCCATTGCGTATAGGGGTGTCCGTGTGCCCAGTTTTGCCCAGTCCTTCCTCTTTCCGGAGCGGATTGTTTTACGCCTAGCCGGTCGGGATTAAGCTGCCTGCCGCTGCTCATTCCCGCGGGTGCTACTTGTTTTTGTGGAGGAGGACGTTTTACAGCATGACCGGTTTATTTATCAATTTTACCACCATCACGGAGCCCGCCGTGTTGCTGTAAAACTCCGGGAAGCAAAAATGGAGGTTTGTCAACACTTGGAAATGGAAAAAAAGGGCCCGGGCAAGCGTGAGATAGGGATTATATGCCACATCTCGCTGGTTTATCGCTGCCCGTCCCGGGCCCATCAGAAATGGGATGACTCTTTGACATGTTAATAGGGGGCGAGCGCCAAGCTACGCTTAAAAGCAAACAAAATAAAACAAAACCCTTTTATCGAAACCCTCTTGCTCTCTTGTTGCTTCCCAGTCCGTTGCGATAGAAGCTCCCTAGGTAGTAGTCGTACTGAGAGTGTGATCATTCCCGTCCCGCTAGTGTATAGTGCTCAGTACCAGCTCAGTAGCTCCAACGCTCCACGTTCTCCTCCTGCTCCTGCTCCTCCGTACATCGTGTTTGTCTTCAGTCTTAAGCAGTTTGTTGGTTGTGTTGTGTTGTGTTACCGCTTTCCAGTCATAGGCCACCTAGTGTCGATCTTGAATTCTTCAGTCTCTCTTAGTACTCATTAGAACTGTAAAGTCCCCATGAAGAGCCCTACTGGAGCGTAATCTTCACGATCAAACGTCAGATGATGTTGTGTAAATATGTTTGAACACAAAAAAAAAACGAAAGTACATCCCTAGAAGAAATACAAACAATCTACATATTGTGTGTGTATGTGTGTGTGTACAGTACGCTCTAATCGTAAAAGTCTCTTAGTGAACCCGAAGCGGTGCTGCAAGCGTGCTCGCTACCATACTCTACTGCTACCAATGATCGTTTAACCATGTGTATATG
The DNA here is from genome assembly GCA_002091845.1 of Anopheles cracens. Classification (NCBI taxonomy): domain Eukaryota; kingdom Metazoa; phylum Arthropoda; class Insecta; order Diptera; family Culicidae; genus Anopheles; species Anopheles cracens. Next base: position 47,637 of record KZ067364.1, on the reverse strand, counting down.
TGCCGAAGATTGTTACTAGTAATAATAAAACCCATCGAGATGAGCCGTGGAACGGTAGTTGAAGCAGGAAAGCAAAGTGCACTCCACCCAAGTATTAACCAAGTCTAATCGAATGCTAACTTAATGTAAATCACACTGTTCACACGCCAACACACTCACCTCGCTCGCCTCCTGCTGTGAACCATCTCTTCCGTACTCGGTACCAGCCGCCGCCGCTCCGTCGGACGTTTGTTGCAACACATGTGGATAACAGGCAGTTCGATTGTTCGACTCGTTTCGAGACGCTCGTGTTGTGTTTTCTTTTGCATTCTGCAAACCATTATAGTCTCTTCTACAGTAGTTTCGGTTTGAATAGCTACATAGTCGCATTTTTCATACATTTCTTCCCCGAGTTCGCTAGTATCGTTGTGAGTTTATCGACTTAGTTTATCTAGTATCGTGAGTTTTTAAATTACACAAGCTAGATTGAGCGAAGCATATATATATAAAACAACTAGTACAAATTAGCGCTAGCAAAAGAGTAACACGAGCGAACTTGCTTGAAACAATCTTTCAAGATAAAAAAAACTACAGTACATAAACCTTTTGTATAGTGAATACTACTTTCTTGTATCTCTTTTGTATAATACTGCCCTTCGTTGTTTTACTTTCCACTTTTTTAACCAACAACAACAATAATATAAAAAAAAACAAACCGTTTTGTAATCTATACATAATAGCTAGTGCTAGCGGCATTTGTGTTTGCTATCATATTTACCATCTTCTATCAATAATTATTAAACCAACAAACAAACAAACAAACAAAAAAAACGTGCATAGTGAGCCGGCCAATCACACACCAACTATTAATTAAGAAAGTATTCGATTTGAGCGTAAGCGTAGGAATCAGGAGAATCGATCGTAACAAAAATCAACCCAACCCCCTCTTCCCCCTGTTTACCCAACCCATCCCACACCTTAAAAACTCTCGCCCTCGGTTCCGGAGGCTAGGTTCCTGCTCGCTGCTACGTCTAGTGCGTTCCCCGCGGGCCCGTTGCGGTGGTCCGATACAAGTGGCTAGGTCTTGCTCGAGGTTTCGTTGCTGTTGAAGTCTTCTCGAAGACGGGCGCTAGCACATTTGCTTACCCTCTACCCTCGTGTGTCCTTTCGATGTTCTATGTTTGGCTTTTACATGTCACTTTTGAGACAAACCAACAGAGAAAAGCACGACCTTCAAAAGTTACTCTTCTTCCATTTGCTTGTTTGCTGCGGAGATCTTCCTGGCAGTGTTGGGGGCTCATTGTTATGGGTTCAACACACTGCGGCATATCCATCACATCTTGTTTCGAATCATCGTACCCGAGCTGCTAGTGTACTATTCTTGGGATCTTCTCTAGTGTTCCTCGTACAACGAAACTACTCTCTCAAGCCCATCCCTCCACTCCCTTGAAGTTCTGGAATGAGCGCGAAACAATGCTCAGTATTGTCTGTTCCAAAGCATCTGCATCCCTTCATTGCGGCGATCACCATGAGTCCACCATGCGTGTATGTGTGCGTGTCTTTGTGTGTTGTGTTCTCGTCTCTTAGTCATCAAGATCTTCCACTCCACTCTGTCTCTCTGTCCGTCCGACAATAATTGGCCCACCGTCTGTGCGTCCCACCTTCCCTTCCTTCTTTCTCGGTATACACGTTTGTGCCAACTCAGAACCAGCATAGTCAAGATCATCCAATCTCCCTTTCGACCCTCATCCCACCTTGCCTCCCCCGCAAGAAGTAACGAGAGAACAGCAGATAGCGATATTCAGCGCAAAACCGAGAGACAGCTTCGCGCAGGCAGACGGTGAACAGCGCAAAACCATACTAATGAATTTTCTTCTCTCCTTCCCCCCGGCCCTTCGTCACGTTGCTGTATGTGTTGGTACACACCAACACCCATAAAACTACTCCATTCCCCATGCTAACAAACGTTCCCCAATACTGTGGACATAACCTCCCTCCATAACTCCCCCTAATCGCACGGAACTTTACGCACGGAATCGCTGGACCCCGCCATGGTGGTGCCGGCTGAGCAGCAACAGGAGCAGGATCCAACCAATCTGTACATCGCGAATCTTCCCCTGAACTACAAAGAGACGGACGTGGAGAATCTGCTGTCCAAGTACGGCCAGGTCATCTCGACCCGAATTCTGCGCGATCAGAATGCCCAGTCGAAAGGTAAGTCGCGCCCACCGGGCATGCCGAACGCAATCCACTCACAATCACCCATTTTCCCCGCAGGTGTCGGCTTCGCTCGGATGGAGTCGCGGGACAAGTGCGAGCAGATCATCCAGATTTTCAACGGCACCCAGCTGCCGGGCGCGAAGGAACCGCTGCTGGTGAAGTTCGCCGACGGTGGCTCGAAGAAGAAGAACCCGTTCAAGAGCCCGGACCCGAACACGCGAACCTGGCGCGAGGGCGCGGAAGGCATCCCGGTCACCTACGATCCGAACATGCAGCAGAACGGTATCGGGGTTAACGTCGGCACGCACATCAACATGCCGTACAGAGGGTTCAGTACGCCGCAGGTCGGTGGCTATGCCGTGCCCGGCTCACAGTGGGTGCCGAGCTACATGATGACCCAGGCGATCGCACCGGTCGAGGAGCAGGTATGGACGGTGTGTTTGACCGTGCGATAGTGTGACGCCTAATGTTGTCTTTCCTCTCGATCTTCAACAGCAATACGTGCAGGTGCCCGCTTCGCACCTGAGCGTGGGCACACCGTACAAGACGGACGGTGTGACGCCGGTACAGCCGCGCGGAGTCTCGATGATCATGTCCAGTGATAATCCAGCTGCCGTACAGTACGGCATGATGCCACAGTTGGCAACACTGCAGATTGGCTCCTCGGTATGTCCTCCAACGTGCTCTCTAGCTCTAGCTTTCTATACCTTTCTTTATCTCTATCTCTCGCACTCTCTCTCTTCTTCCTTTGCAGCCAATCCTATCTCTCCCGCAACAGCAGTACATCAGCCCAACCTATCCGTACTATCCGACACATCCGACCTCGGTCATCCACACGCTGCAGATGGGCGACACGGAACAGGCGAGCACGGCCGCGTCGCCGGACGAAGCCTACACCACGCAGTATCAGCACGCACCGAAGTAGATCCGTCACACCGATCGCAGCACAGATCCGACAGCCCCGGAAGAGCCGGCCCTCCCGTAGCCAAGACACATCACGAGACTTCACCACCATCACCATCGAAATTATTGAAAAAGGACGAGAACGAGAGATAGACGACGACAGCAGGACACATCCCTCATTTCCGGCAACAGCGCGTGCAACGAAAGAATTAACGCCATCGGAAAGAATCCAACATATGTTAAGAAAAAAACAAATAAAAGCGCCCTCTACAAAGATGTAAAAAGCAGCGCCATCTATTGGAGAAACAATGCTTAAAGCGCCATCTGTTGTCGTAACAAGACAGGCTATCGAGAAGCCGGTGATTCTTGCACATCGCTAGCGGAGCATGTAAAGAAGATCGGTCCTTGCACATTTTTCCCAATTATTTAGGATCAGCCAAGTTCATCAAACGGAAGCATTTTCAGAAGGATTCATTGATATATATGTACTTGGAATCTATTCTAAACATACAATCAATGTCGATGTTTTGCAGCTGAACGGGTTGGGTACGTTGTGTCCAGGGGTGTGTGATTTTCGTTTGTAAGTGTTCTGTGTATAGGGTTGTGTTTGTGGTGCTCCAATTTTTAAGTAACGACTAAAACGAAACGCTTGCCTCACAGGAATCTCCATAGGATCATCTTTTCTTACTCCGATCTTATTGGATTACACCGTCCCGCCAGTTTTACCAGCAGGAACCAGCAAAAAACAGCCCGTGAACTTTGACCTCGTTTAGCCTCGCTTTGCGGATGGAGCGCCTGGCGCGGGATTGCATTGAAATTTCATTGAAGTGTAATATTAATTATTAACTCGTTTATGCTTCCCTTCACACACAACACGGCGGGGATTCGTTCCACCCGCACACGTGTGCATGAGGGGCCAACGCGAACGAAGAAGAAAAAGAAGACGCAAAAAACAACATCCTACCAGGCGCGCGACGAGCAGCCGCGCTTTCATCACCTAGGAGAAATTGGTTAAACATAATCAAGGGAAAGCCCCTTCCGGCTTTATGCACACCGACAAGCGTCGCCGCCCTCGACCCGTTTCCACATCGGGTCCTTTTTTCACTTCTCGTGTACACGCAGGAAGCAACCGGGCAGGCAACACACCGGAAGTCCACCCGCGTTATGGGGAGCGCGCAGCGAAGAGCAGAAACTTTTCTTCCTCTAGCGTGTTTGTTGAGGGTGTTTGTCTCGTTTTTTCTATCCTGCTCCTGCTTCTTCGGTAGAAACTTTCCCAAATCACGGTTGGCCGCTCCTTCGTGGAACGGTTCTTTTTTGTGCCACTGGCAAAGGATCAACACTTGCCGCTGCGCCCGGTTTCTTGCAAGGCGATGAGAGTGAAAATTAGCTTACAAATAAAGCATTCAAATCCATTCGAGATTGTTTTGGTCGTTTCTTTTAATGTTCATCGAGTTTTCGTGGAGGGGTGGGTGTGGTTTTATTCCACCTTTTCGTGATTGCGAGTGAAGTGATTACAAAACTAGGATTATGTTCTGCGAAACAGCAAAAAAAAGCGACACCAAACAAGTGTTCAGTTGGAGAGTTTTTGTAAAAAGTTTGTGTACTGCCACTAATGGCAAAAAAGGAGACGATACAGAAAGACGGCTCCTTCATGAGATACAAAAGATAAACACCAGTAGTAAAAGTGAATAAAACAGTAACTGATGAAATTCATCACAGTGAACAATAGGGAAATCAATGAAAAAAGAATAAAAACCAAAATCTATAAATAAAAACAGTAAAGAGTTTTGTACTGTCATTGATAGGCAAAGAGATACGATATTGTAAAGTGATCCAATGATGAAATAAAAATGAGTAGAAGGCGGCACAAAAGGAGCAGTGGATAAAACAACAGCGCATTTCAATCCTAGTGTGGAACTAAACCAAAACAATATCCCAAAAACAAATAGGGAATATTCTAAAACAAACGCAACGAAAACTAGTGAAAAGGTCACAGCAAAACATATAAAAACCGGGACAAACTTTTGCAATATGAAAACTGACAAGAGCAATGCTTCATTCCCGGATCAAAGCAGATGGAACTATCGAGCTGAAGGTAGTAGTAAAAAGAAGTATGACAAATGATAAAAAAGAGCACGGGGATGTGTTCTTGCGAAGAGGAGTAGCAAAAAGGGTGGTGAAATTAAAACAGGACATCAGGGTCGGTATATTCGGTCGGTATCGGTACGCTGGCTGGGTGATAATTGCTGTGATCGGGGGTTCGTTCTCCAGTCACTGGTCAAAACGTCAAATCTTCGTCTGTGTTTGTGTCTGTGTGTTGTGTGTGGGTGTGTATGTTACTGTCTATTGGAGAGGTCATGTCAAAACCGCTCGACTGCTGTTACGGTGTTAGGCGCGTGTGTGTAGATGGCGTTGATGGTTGAGTTTGTAGCGTTTGTTTCCGTATGTAGTTAGAGAGAGAGAGAGAGAGTGGTTTGTTGTTTGTTGGTGTTGTTGGTGGTGGTGGTTTTTGTCTGCTAACAAGAGAGAAATAGGTGGCTGCAGGGGGAGGAAGTGGTGTAAGTATTACTTGCATGCAAAACAAACGTACAATGGCCGGCCTATGTAGCACCCAGATACCCACTTTGGCCATCTGAGCTTGGATGCCCTTCGCTTGCAGCCCTTTGACGGCACCCTCGGCACACGATGGCGACTCGAAGTCAACAAATCCGTATCCTGGATGGTTTGATGAGAAGAGAAAGAGAGAGAGAGAAAGAGAGAAAGAGAGGGATGAAGACGAGAGAGGAAAAATTAATGAAAATCATCGATCGATCGGATGTCCTGCAGCTGTACTAGCGAGGACGTGGCGAGAAGCCATATCGTTGCGCCCGATTCGCTGAGCCATCTTGTTTATTTCAATGTTGACGATGATCTGTTGTCGTAGATTCGTGTCTTGCTATACATATTTGTTGGCTTATGGTATGTATAGTGAGGTCGTTTAATTGATACTTAACGACCTTGATTTAAGCTGTTTATGCTTAACTTACCTTTACATTTGTTTGTTGTTTTATCTAATATTGCCTTTGTTGAGATAATATTTCCGTACCTGGAAAGAAAAAAAGGAAAAGATAAAAGTGAGATACGGCAGCACAAATCATATGATATTATTTCGCTAAATAAAAACGAAGTATAAAATACAATCCACCAAAAGATGGCGTCACGCAAATCATGATATTGTTGTAAGAAACCTCATTAAATAAATAGTTATAAATAAAATACATCACTAAATATTGGAGGAAAACTTTCAATAAAACGTACCACGATTTATTGAAATCCATCACTCAATTATCACTCCCCCTTCGGTTCGGCGGCTAGAGATAATGCTCCAACGAAATGAATCGCTCGTAAATTTATCGCACGATATCGACACCGAGCAGTAATTAATGACCAAACAGTTTCCGTCTTTGTACCCCCACAGTTTTCGTCACAATACATTATTACCATCACCATTATACCGGCTCTATCTACCGAACCATCCCGTAGACAGCCTTACATTTGGTCGTGCTTTTGTCCTCTTTCCACTCTGCGTGAACACATTCCGCGGCAGGATATGCTTTTTTTGGTTTGTTTGTGTTGGCCCACGCAACAACAAAAAAAGAATGCTAATAAATAAATCTGAAATCTCGGTACACCGCTTTTGCAGGGCAACGCAAATAAAAAAAATATCGTGACGCTGAGTTGTTTCAGGCTGCGGCAGGGTTTCATAAAATGGAGACAGAAAAAAAAGCAGGAAAAGCTAGAACACCGTCACAGCGGATGCGCAAAAAAGATAAACACCAGTAGTAAAAGTGAATAAAACAGTAACTGATGAAATTCATCACAGTGAACAATAGGGAAATCAATGAAAAAAGAATAAAAACCAAAATCTATAAATAAAAACAGTAAAGAGTTTTGTACTGTCATTGATAGGCAAAGAGATACGATATTGTAAAGTGATCCAATGATGAAATAAAAATGAGTAGAAGGCGGCACAAAAGGAGCAGTGGATAAAACAACAGCGCATTTCAATCCTAGTGTGGAACTAAACCAAAACAATATCCCAAAAACAAATAGGGAATATTCTAAAACAAACGCAACGAAAACTAGTGAAAAGGTCACAGCAAAACATATAAAAACCGGGACAAACTTTTGCAATATGAAAACTGACAAGAGCAATGCTTCATTCCCGGATCAAAGCAGATGGAACTATCGAGCTGAAGGTAGTAGTAAAAAGAAGTATGACAAATGATAAAAAAGAGCACGGGGATGTGTTCTTGCGAAGAGGAGTAGCAAAAAGGGTGGTGAAATTAAAACAGGACATCAGGGTCGGTATATTCGGTCGGTATCGGTACGCTGGCTGGGTGATAATTGCTGTGATCGGGGGTTCGTTCTCCAGTCACTGGTCAAAACGTCAAATCTTCGTCTGTGTTTGTGTCTGTGTGTTGTGTGTGGGTGTGTATGTTACTGTCTATTGGAGAGGTCATGTCAAAACCGCTCGACTGCTGTTACGGTGTTAGGCGCGTGTGTGTAGATGGCGTTGATGGTTGAGTTTGTAGCGTTTGTTTCCGTATGTAGTTAGAGAGAGAGAGAGAGAGTGGTTTGTTGTTTGTTGGTGTTGTTGGTGGTGGTGGTTTTTGTCTGCTAACAAGAGAGAAATAGGTGGCTGCAGGGGGAGGAAGTGGTGTAAGTATTACTTGCATGCAAAACAAACGTACAATGGCCGGCCTATGTAGCACCCAGATACCCACTTTGGCCATCTGAGCTTGGATGCCCTTCGCTTGCAGCCCTTTGACGGCACCCTCGGCACACGATGGCGACTCGAAGTCAACAAATCCGTATCCTGGATGGTTTGATGAGAAGAAAAAGAGAGAGAGAGAAAGAGAGAAAGAGAGGGATGAAGACGAGAGAGGAAAAATTAATGAAAATCATCGATCGATCGGATGTCCTGCAGCTGTACTAGCGAGGACGTGGCGAGAAGCCATATCGTTGCGCCCGATTCGCTGAGCCATCTTGTTTATTTCAATGTTGACGATGATCTGTTGTCATAGATTCGTGTCTTGCTATACATATTTGTCGGCTTATGGTATGTATAGTGAGGTCGTTTAATTGATACTTAACGACCTTGATTTAAGCTGTTTATGCTTAACTTACCTTTACATTTGTTTGTTGTTTTATCTAATATTGCCTTTGTTGAGATAATATTTCCGTACCTGGAAAGAAAAAAAGGAAAAGATAAAAGTGAGATACGGCAGCACAAATCATATGATATTATTTCGCTAAATAAAAACGAAGTATAAAATACAATCCACCAAAAGATGGCGTCACGCAAATCATGATTTTGTTGTAAGAAACCTCATTAAATAAATAGTTATAAACAAAATACATCACTAAATATTGGAGGAAAACTTTCAATAAAACGTACCACGATTTATTGAAATCCATCACTCAATTATCACTCCCCCTTCGGTTCGGCGGCTAGACATAATTCTCCACCGAAGTGAATCGCTCGTAAATTTATCGCACGATATCGACACCGAGCAGTAATTAATGACCAAACAGTTTCCGTCTTTGTACCTCCACAGTTTTCGTCACAATACATTATTATCATCACAATTATACCGGCTCTATCTACCGAACCAACCCGTAGACAGCCTTACATTTGGTCGTGCTTTTGTCCTCTTTCCACTCTGCGTGAACACATTCCGCGGCAGGATATGCATGTTTTTTGTTTTGTTTGTGTTGGCCCACGCAACAACAAAAAAAGGATGCTAATAAATAAATCTGAAATCTCGGTACACCGCTTTTGCAGGGCAACACAAATAAAAAAATATCGTGACGCTGAGTTGTTTCAGGCTGCGGCAGGGTTTCATAAAATGGAGACAGGAAAAAAAGCAGGAAAAGCTAGAACACCGTCACAGCGGATGCGGATGGAAACGCGTGACGGATGCGCGGAGGGAGACGGAATGGATGGGAAATTAATTTTCGGACCGATGTACTTGAAAGTGTAAACAATTTCCGGTGGCAAAAATTGCACCGTCCACCCGGGAAAAGCTCGTTAGTGCAGGTAGCCTTTCCGGGTGGTGGTGGAGAACTACGCGAACACGATTGCACGCGGGGCTGGGCTGAGGGTTGATAATTAAGCGTATCCTATTTCGAACCGGCCGCTCGTGGTGTATTGCGGGGGTCTCTCCTCTCGTGCCCTCTAGGGGAGCATAAACATGCACCAGAACACATCATCTGGGTTCGGGGCGCTTAAGAAATAAAACCGGGAGCTGAAAACTCCACAAAAAGCATCAAACAAAGCACGATGGAAACCCCGGACCGGAACACGTCTAACGGAGTGGGCAAAAGTGCAGTGTGGCTATTAGGAGAGCAGCAGCAGCAGCAGCAGCAGAAAACGAACAAATGCTAGAGTGAAAGGATCGGTTTACCAAACAAAACGCAAATCGTGGGAAAAAACGTAAAGTAGCAAAGTGTTAGTAGTACATTTGAAAAATAATGCAAATTAGTGCAATGCGTACAAAATAATAAACAACACAGCGCACAGCACAAGCAGCAGCACCGGATGCATACAACACGGATGACGCGCCGGGTGGAAAAAACCAAACCCACCTTCCCCCGGGTGACTAATGAACGGACACGGTACACGTCAGGATGACGGGTCGCGTAATGGACACTCTGTTTGTGAGCGAGAGGAAAGATTGTGCCACTAGCGAGATTGTTTACGGTGAAATGGCATTTAAGAATGTTACTTCTATTTAAAATTTTCATCAAAAATCCTTTAGCGTTGAGAAGCTTTTCCGCAGAAGAAACTTAACATTCCCTTTCCAAAAGTCTCACTAAAACACGAATGGACATCATACGTTTTAATCCCAAGAACGATTAGAGAGTTTTCCAGATGTTGAGACAACTTCTTCTGCTTCAATATAGCTTGTTCCTAGGAAGCCTCTCTTATTTCCAGCGTTGTGTTTTTTCTTAAACTTGAGAAGGGGTTTCTCGATTGATCTAGCAACGACTGAACGTTTGTTGGCAACTCCGACAGTCAAAAGGATATCTGCGTTCTAAGATACCAGGATTTAGCCATAACATTTATTCTTTAACACATTTTATGCCCTAACTCGATCCAAGTTCCTGTTAAGATATAGCCAATAGTGACGATTTCAAAAAGTACAATGCATGTCAAGTTATCAACCAGTCGACATACTATACACGCTATATTTGACAGCTGACAGCGTTGAGCTTCAATCATTTCAACAGTTATTTAAAACAATCATTTCAGTTCCACTACTGCTCGATAGATGGCGCCATGCAACCTTAGTAATAAACTTTTCCCACCGAAACGTTTCGCCTTGATGTTTGTGAGATATGAATACAAAAAACAAGTCACAAGTGACATTCTAGAATCGTTATAACAAACCTTACTAAAATGTGATACTTTCACCAGTATGTCTTTGTTTACAGCCTAAAAATGTCGCTATTGAACGACGTAGAACATGGCAGGAAAATCCGTAGCTGTGCGCCATTGATATTTCCCAACATCCCGAGATCCTTCGTCGTCCACTTCGCATGACACAGCAGTCGAGTCAGAACGGCAGAACGCCTGGACCGCGCGCTAATTATAGCCCTGTATTTGGGTGGCTTCCCGGAAGGGCCCACACACACACATCACCGATTCGCGAATCTACGAAATCGTCCGTTTCTAAGACCCGGTATCCTGCCCCAAGCGAGACCAGAATACACAAAGTGGGTGTATGCGTGGGAAATGGCTCCTGCGTCCATTCCGTGTCGTATCGCTTATCGAAAGTGACAATATTGCAGAGTGGGGAGGAGCTTGGGCAAGTCTTAGCGAACGTCGAAGTTCTGGCGAGATGATTGACCTGTTCCCGGTAGTGGGGGACGCGCCACACCAAACTGTGCTTTTATTGGGGGAGTGTTTTTCATCTTCTCCGGTTGGGCTTTATCGTGACGAAAATATGAATTGTGAAGTTCCCGGGACGTGTAATGTGTCATGTCGAACGGTGTTCGCGTGCCTTTTCTTGATCAATTATCTTACTCAGTACGCACAGCTCTATTTGCTTGAGCGTCGATACGCCAAAAAGTATGCAATCCGCACAACAAGTTACTCTATAGATACCAAAACGGCGCTTAATGACCTTCTCTTTTGACAAGAACACACAATACTACACCTTGGATGGGAGGAACTTCGTCTTCCTACTAAAAATCAATTAATATTGATTGAGTTCCAAAAACTGTTTGTTGTTCTTTAAACCGAACTGCTTTTCTTTACTGGTGTTCTTGAAAACAAAATGGCAAAAGGTAGATTACACTGCTCCAGATTGCTTCAGAAAACCGCAACCCCAAACAACGAGTTTTTGATTGCATCTCCTGCCCACACATGCACACGCCAATCCAAACACTGTCAGTTCGGAGAAGCTGACGCAATTCTTCCAAAACATCGACACTCGCCGACGCACTCATATGCTAATCGCACAACGCATCACCGCGCACGAACGAACCAGTCAGTTCACATTTCGGTGCGGTTGACATAATTTTCGGGCAGACAGAAAGTAAAACAAAAAAAAAAGAGCAGAAGATATGTCCTGCTCCTGCGCTTCCACTTACTGTGCACACATGTTGACAAGATCCTTGTCGGTCGTGCCCTGCTGCAGGCCGCGGATGTAGAGGTTCGTTTTGGACAGCTGCTCCGTCTGCTGTGGCGTGTTGCTAGGACCCATCGTGTTGTTTGTGTTGGTCGTGTTGCTCAGGCTCGTGCTCAGCGTGCCGCTCTGCGAGCCGGTGTTGGACGAGCTGCTCGAGTTCGTGTTGCTGGGCGACGCTGCTGTCGGCACACGCTGTCCGTACTGGCGAGTAGGAAAGAGAGCAAGAAGAAACAGGAAGAGGTGTCGCAGCATTAGTAGAAGTAGTGCAAGTAATGTTTGAAAAGTTTTGGACCAGAAGAACTACATCGGCTAAAGAATCGAAAACTCCAACCTACAACCCAGACGTAAGGTCGTTCGAGATCCTTTCAAGCAGCAACTATCGATCAGGACGAGCTTGTTAACTACCAACTCTCTAACCTCGCTTTTCTTGCCCTGTATCTGCGGCAACTTGTCTTCCTACTATTGAAAAATCCTCACCGTCTCGAAAGGATAGCCTGAAAGAGCTGGCAACGAAACTAATGAATCTTGCATCAGTTGTTATTGTGCTTTGAAGTGTTGTGGACGACGGGCCGTTTACTATCGCTGCCGCCGGATATGCATTCAGCAGTGCTCGCCCGACAACGACGACGACGTCGAAGATCAGACGCTTCCGAAAATGCCCCGAACGACTTGAAATTGGCACATGAAGAGAAACGCAAGGATGCGCCTTTAGCGGAGTACGCTCCAGCCCGGGCCAACTCCTCGACCTCCTGCTGCCCACATTCTTCCCGGCTCCCGCTCCACAGCCATCTTGATTAATTCGAAAATTTTAATAAAACATTTTTTCGCTTCAGCGCCTCCTTCTTGCCGGAAATTCTCCTTCTCCCAAATCGAATTCCCTTTCGCATTCGCCCCCCCCCCCCTGCGACTACGACGAGGGCAAATTTCGTCGTCGCCAGAAACTTACAAATCCAACACACCCACACTCGTACACGCTCGAACACCGCAGACACAAATACGGCGAGGCTCGGGTGGCACAAGTTTGGTGGAAACTTTTCGCGCAGCAACACCAAAAAAAAAAAACGGCCGAGAAGGAAAAATTGCAAGGATGTTTTACAGACGGAAAGTGACGACGAGCAACAAAAACAACAAAAAACACATCAAATAATATACATTTTTGCGTCTTCTTTGCACCGCCGGCAGATTCCTTTCGGAGTGTTCGTCGTTCGGAGAAGAAAACGACCGGCGGCTGGCGCGGTATGAGATATAAATATATTTTCCGAGGAAAAAAGGGTCATCCGGCCGGGTTTTCTTCCTGCTCTATCTGGCCATCCCTCGGGCGATGGACGTGTGAAGTCGTGTGTTTGTTTTGTACCATTGGGCCTGAGAAAGCTTGGAGAGGATATTTCTCTTTAGGTCGAAAACATGAGCCGGGCTTAGTGGAGTTATCCAGTTGTAGTTATTCAAGATTTCAACTGAACTTCACGGTCCCATGCCAACACTATCGGTGCGATTGTGTGCGTTCGGCAGGAACACTATCGGCGTAAGGTGGGGAGCATTTATTTCAACCTTTCACCTCCTTCCACGAACGACCGGGGATGGAGTAGTCGCTGCTGCTGGAAAATCCACCACCAGCCAGCATGCGCTCGTATCCCATCAGCCCGTATCAGTATGCAGCAATGATTTGCGGGGCGCGACAACATTTGAATGCGGCAGAATTTGTTCCACGTCGCGCAGGAA
>KZ067364.1:22745-34128 GCA_002091845.1 Anopheles cracens | reverse complement strand
AATGCTAAAATATTTATTCGATTGTATTTGTCCTTATCGAGCCTTTTATCTGCATCCCTCCGCCGTGCGGCACCCGTCACGCAAATGCAACGTTTCTGCTCCTGCTTCTCGACGACTTTCTTAATCCGGACCGTTCCAGCGAATGTTCCCGGGAGACTGCACGGTGGATTTACATAACATTTGGACTTTGCCGGGAGAAATGTGTCTGCGGCCCGATGCTTCGAACCTTGGATGTTCGAGGTGTTGGAAGATTAAAGGGGAATAATACCGAACATTTGAATCCACACATTTACATCCAGTGAAAGTTGTGCACAAGAAAGAGTGGAGTGCATTTGTTTTGTATTTTATATCATATATTCAAAAAACTCTTGAAAACTATGTCTACAGCAGTTTTTTTTTGCAGGATGTCTTTGAACAGATCAGAGACAATATTTGCAATTTTGAAGAATACAAATTTTCATCTGAACCACAACGGAACCCGATCGGTCATAGGCGTCGGGATCTTCTCCAGTGGAGTGTGAAAAAAGGTGAAGAGCACAGTTGACGTATTGCTTTTCCAATTTAACGTGCCGTCAGTTGCGATATGCTCTTCGGCCGAAGGTCGAAAAGATAACAGAGCATTTTCGGGGTCTTTCAGTCCAGTCAGTTCTTTCCATCTTCCTGCGCGAGGCAGGCCGCATGAACACAAGCGTAAATGATCGAAACGAATGATGGCAAATTACTTCTAATTCGGAGAAATTCGCATAATCGTTCTGCTCGTGTGGGCAACAGTGGGACACACCAGGATATGTTTTCCTTTTTTTGAATTAACATACGGAAGATAATTAGATATTATAGAGAGACAAACTAGAACAGAAAGCAGCGTCCGACACCAACACACCCATTGTGTCGTTCACTGTCATTGTGATACGGGGCCATTTGTCCCGCTTGGAGCATGAAAATCATATCACACTTTATTTCGTGCCTGCGGTGTCCATTACCTGAAGCTGCGAACGAAGCGGAGCACAGTGGCCAGTCGCACAATGACTTCGCTTCACTGTTTGTACGTTTTCCCGTACACCGTTTATCCTCTGGCAACACCCATTTCCTCCCTCTTCCCGGGAAATATGTTCCTACTGACTGGTTGTGGTGTGGGGAAAAAAGGTGCGTAAGTGGGTCGTAAAAACGGTTCGCTTTCCACAAATGGCTTTTTCCTTCCGGGCACAGGCGGTCTCGTGCGCAGCGAAAACGCACACCAAGGACGAAGAGAGGAAGGGTTTAGAACGGGAAATAAGCTGCTTCGGTACGAAACGCTGACGGAGAAAATTAAGCAAGTGCTTTCGCTGTCGGTTTGCGAGTTACGTTGCGATTTCGATCAAGAGCAAAATTGTAAACGATGCCTCCGAGAGATGTGATTCGGTTTTATTTTATTGATCCTGCGGGTGTACGTGCAGTTGCGTTGTTTCGCTGCGTACCCGCGTAGGAATAAATGTCTAGAGTTAGCCGTTCTTGCGACGTCGGTATGCTAGGTCTCATATATTCATCTAAAACTGATAAGACACTCGAAATTGCAAGAAATTGAGAAGATGTCATTCTTTGCATCCGAACGTAGCAAGGAGTTTGTGGGTTGATAAGGAACACGCTTCCAGATTGGTTATGAAACAATCGAAATACAATCGGAAAGCTATACAAACGCTCGTGATGCGAAGAATATTTATGATATTGTCATTAGAAGAACAACTTTGAACTTGTAAAACACTAATTTTAGATTAGTTTTAAATTGGTTGTTTAGGAATTGATAGGAATAGCTATTATACTCAATAGCTGTTTATAGGATTTAAGGAGAGTTAGAGTAATTGATAGAGTCTGAATGTCTGAATTCAAGAGTGAGAGAGTTCTGATATTAATGCTTTCAAAAGAACATTATTAGTGTTTTGGAGATCCTCGTCTATTTCTATTCCAAACAAAGATTAAATATAGACATCTGCATAGTTCGGACTTTGCCATTCAGAACTCTCTGAAGCGAAGATATCATTCGTCTCTTCTAATCGTTATTCCGACACAAAATGTCAAAAATCTAAGTCATAGCATTAATTCAATTTTAGTCAAACTCATGTGGATGTAACACGCAAGCACACAAATGACGCAGATCAGCTAGGAGCTCCAGCAGCGCTCTGTCATTAGTTCGTTATCATCCCATATATATCAGTGCGTTCCACAGAGCTGGCAGAGATTAACAAAACACCCATTCCTGGAGCACACGGGTGGGAGAACCGTACAAAAAAAAAAAAACAATTTGACCATTCAATCTGGACTCGCTGGTGCTCTATCGCTCCCACTCCTGCTATCGGAGAAGTTGGACGGCATTATTCAGCGGGCAAAAGCGGTCTGAAGCGGTCATTCGGCTATTAATGTTAACCATTATATCGCCGAATTACCCAAAAAAAAACACCAACACACAGGGCCTGAGAAAGCTTGGAGAGGATATTTCTCTTTAGGTCGAAAACATGAGCCGGGCTTAGTGGAGTTATCCAGTTGTAGTTATTCAAGATTTCAACTGAACTTCACGGTCCCATGCCAACACTATCGGTGCGATTGTGTGCGTTCGGCAGGAACACTATCGGCGTAAGGTGGGGAGCATTTATTTCAACCTTTCACCTCCTTCCACGAACGACCGGGGATGGAGTAGTCGCTGCTGCTGGAAAATCCACCACCAGCCAGCATGCGCTCGTATCCCATCAGCCCGTATCAGTATGCAGCAAAATGCTAAAATATTTATTCGATTGTATTTGTCCTTATCGAGCCTTTTATCTGCATCCCTCCGCCGTGCGGCACCCGTCACGCAAATGCAACGTTTCTGCTCCTGCTTCTCGACGACTTTCTTAATCCGGACCGTTCCAGCGAATGTTCCCGGGAGACTGCACGGTGGATTTACATAACATTTGGACTTTGCCGGGAGAAATGTGTCTGCGGCCCGATGCTTCGAACCTTGGATGTTCGAGGTGTTGGAAGATTAAAGGGGAATAATACCGAACATTTGAATCCACACATTTACATCCAGTGAAAGTTGTGCACAAGAAAGAGTGGAGTGCATTTGTTTTGTATTTTATATCATATATTCAAAAAACTCTTGAAAACTATGTCTACAGCAGTTTTTTTTTTGGGGGATGTTTTTAAACAATTCAGAGAAAATTTTTGCAATTTTGAAGAATACAAATTTTCATCTGAACCACAACGGAACCCGATCGGTCATAGGCGTCGGGATCTTCTCCAGTGGAGTGTGAAAAAAGGTGAAGAGCACAGTTGACGTATTGCTTTTCCAATTTAACGTGCCGTCAGTTGCGATATGCTCTTCGGCCGAAGGTCGAAAAGATAACAGAGCATTTTCGGGGTCTTTCAGTCCAGTCAGTTCTTTCCATCTTCCTGCGCGAGGCAGGCCGCATGAACACAAGCGTAAATGATCGAAACGAATGATGGCAAATTACTTCTAATTCGGAGAAATTCGCATAATCGTTCTGCTCGTGTGGGCAACAGTGGGACACACCAGGATATGTTTTCCTTTTTTTGAATTAACATACGGAAGATAATTAGATATTATAGAGAGACAAACTAGAACAGAAAGCAGCGTCCGACACCAACACACCCATTGTGTCGTTCACTGTCATTGTGATACGGGGCCATTTGTCCCGCTTGGAGCATGAAAATCATATCACACTTTATTTCGTGCCTGCGGTGTCCATTACCTGAAGCTGCGAACGAAGCGGAGCACAGTGGCCAGTCGCACAATGACTTCGCTTCACTGTTTGTACGTTTTCCCGTACACCGTTTATCCTCTGGCAACACCCATTTCCTCCCTCTTCCCGGGAAATATGTTCCTACTGACTGGTTGTGGTGTGGGGAAAAAAGGTGCGTAAGTGGGTCGTAAAAACGGTTCGCTTTCCACAAATGGCTTTTTCCTTCCGGGCACAGGCGGTCTCGTGCGCAGCGAAAACGCACACCAAGGACGAAGAGAGGAAGGGTTTAGAACGGGAAATAAGCTGCTTCGGTACGAAAAATATTTATTCGATTGTATTTGTCCTTATCGAGCCTTTTATCTGCATCCCTCCGCCGTGCGGCACCCGTCACGCAAATGCAACGTTTCTGCTCCTGCTTCTCGACGACTTTCTTAATCCGGACCGTTCCAGCGAATGTTCCCGGGAGACTGCACGGTGGATTTACATAACATTTGGACTTTGCCGGGAGAAATGTGTCTGCGGCCCGATGCTTCGAACCTTGGATGTTCGAGGTGTTGGAAGATTAAAGGGGAATAATACCGAACATTTGAATCCACACATTTACATCCAGTGAAAGTTGTGCACAAGAAAGAGTGGAGTGCATTTGTTTTGTATTTTATATCATATATTCAAAAAACTCTTGAAAACTATGTCTACAGCAGTTTTTTTTGCAGGATGTCTTTGAACAGATCAGAGACAATATTTGCAATTTTGAAGAATACAAATTTTCATCTGAACCACAACGGAACCCGATCGGTCATAGGCGTCGGGATCTTCTCCAGTGGAGTGTGAAAAAAGGTGAAGAGCACAGTTGACGTATTGCTTTTCCAATTTAACGTGCCGTCAGTTGCGATATGCTCTTTGGCCAAGGTCGAAATTTTTTTTTGCAGGATGTCTTTGAACAGATCAGAGACAATATTTGCAATTTTGAAGAATACAAATTTTCATCTGAACCACAACGGAACCCGATCGGTCATAGGCGTCGGGATCTTCTCCAGTGGAGTGTGAAAAAAGGTGAAGAGCACAGTTGACGTATTGCTTTTCCAATTTAACGTGCCGTCAGTTGCGATATGCTCTTTGGCCGAAGGTCGAAAAGATAATAGAGCATTTTCGGGGTCTTTCAGTCCAGTCAGTTCTTTCCATCTTCCTGCGCGAGGCAGGCCGCATGAACACAAGCGTAAATGATCGAAACGAATGATGGCAAATTACTTCTAATTCGGAGAAATTCGCATAATCGTTCTGCTCGTGTGGGCAACAGTGGGACACACCAGGATATGTTTTCCTTTTTTTGAATTAACATACGGAAGATAATTAGATATTATAGAGAGACAAACTAGAACAGAAAGCAGCGTCCGACACCAACACACCCATTGTGTCGTTCACTGTCATTGTGATACGGGGCCATTTGTCCCGCTTGGAGCATGAAAATCATATCACACTTTATTTCGTGCCTGCGGTGTCCATTACCTGAAGCTGCGAACGAAGCGGAGCACAGTGACCAGTCGCACAATGACTTCGCTTCGCTGTTTGTACGTTTTCCCGTACACCGTTTATCCTCTGGCAACACCCATTTCCTCCCTCTTCCCGGGAAATATGTTCCTACTGACTGGTTGTGGTGTGGGGAAAAAAGGTGCGTAAGTGGGTCGTAAAAACGGTTCGCTTTCCACAAATGGCTTTTTCCTTCCGGGCACAGGCGGTCTCGTGCGCAGCGAAAACGCACACCAAGGACGAAGAGAGGAAGGGTTTAGAACGGGAAATAAGCTGCTTCGGTACGAAACGCTGACGGAGAAAATTAAGCAAGTGCTTTCGCTGTCGGTTTGCGAGTTACGTTGCGATTTCGATCAAGAGCAAAATTGTAAACGATGCCTCCGAGAGATGTGATTCGGTTTTATTTTATTGATCCTGCGGATGTACGTGCAGTTGCGTTGTTTCGCTGCGTACCCGCGTAGGAATAAATGTCTAGAGTTAGTCGTTCTTGCCACGTCGGTATGCTAGGTCTCATATATTAATCTAAAACTGATAAGACGCTCGAAATTGCAAGAAATTGAGAAGATGTCATTCTTTGCACCCGAACGTAGCAAGGAGTTTGTGGGTTGATAAGGAACACGCTGCCAGATTGGTTATGAAACAATCGAAATACAATCGGAAAGCTATACAAACGCTCGTGATGCGAAGAATATTTATGATATTGTCATTAGAAGAACAACTTTGAACTTGTAAAACACTAATTTTAGATTAGTTTTAAATTGGTTGTTTAGGAATTGATAGGAATAGCTATTATACTCAATAGCTGTTTATAGGATTTAAGGAGAGTTAGAGTAATTGATAGAGTCTGAATGTCTGAATTCAAGAGTGAGAGAGTTCTGATATGAATGCTTTTAAAAGAACATTATTAGTGTTTTGGAGATCCTCGTCTATTTCTATTCCAAACAAAGATTAAATATAGACATCTGCATAGTTCGGACTTTGCCATTCAGAACTCTCTGAAGCGAAGATATCATTCGTCTCTTCTAATCGTTATTCCGACACAAAATGTCAAAAATCTAAGTCATAGCATTAATTCAATTTTAGTCAAACTCATGTGGATGTAACACGCAAGCACACAAATGACGCAGATCAGCTAGGAGCTCCAGCAGCGCTCTGTCATTAGTTCGTTATCATCCCATATATATCAGTGCGTTCCACAGAGCTGGCAGAGATTAACAAAACACCCATTCCTGGAGCACACGGGTGGGAGAACCGTACAAAAAAAAAAAAACAATTTGACCATTCAATCTGGACTCGCTGGTGCTCTATCGCTCCCACTCCTGCTATCGGAGAAGTTGGACGGCATTGTTCAGCGGGCAAAAGCGGTCTGAAGCGGTCATTCGGCTATTAATGTTAACCATTATATCGCCGAATTACCCAAAAAAAAACACCAACACACAGGACGGTTTGAAACACCGAAACCACCACCTATAAACGCAACCGTGACAACGTAACACAACGGCGTCGGCGTAGGCTACATGCAGGCACAAACGCATCCAAGCGGGCCCGGCTTGGATCACCGTTTTGAACCGCGATTCCTCCCCACGGCTGGGATAGCGCTTATCGTCCGAATCCTACCACATTCCGGACATTTCCACGCTCGGTTGTTCGGTAATGGTTTTCGTCCGTTGGCGAATGTCAAATAATTTCCGCAACACCACCGGAGCAGCCGCGGTTCTGAGCGTTGCTGTTACAACTACACGCACGCAGGCACGCACGCACGCACGGTTAACGTTTATGATGACGACAATCGGCAATCGATGTCACTGGCAGAGTCATAATCGTAAATGATTCATGGCCGTCGTGCGCGCATACACCGCGGGCCCGATCATCTCAAGCCAGCGCCGCGGCCGTCGCCGCTGCCGCTGCGATAAGCTCCAACGCAGGTTTTAATGCGGAAGTCCGACAACCGTCACTGACAACCGTTCGGGATGCGTCCACTGGCGCGGACTGGCAAAACGTTGGAGTTTATTGCGGGGCAGCATGGGCCGTAAATCGATGCTTTATATGGATCGTGGGGATTTGGTGGATTATGGATATTGGATAGCGGTTAGAGCATTTGCTCCTAAAGAGCGCCGAATTAAAGACCTGACGACTCCGAACGTTGGAGAGCACGCTCTGGCGCGTTTGATGGAAAATAAATGTCTTTAAAAGAAATCACTTTACGCTCTTTTTGGAGAAAACAAACAAAACTTCCCTAAACTGTCTTCGGCCCGAGTTTGACAGCACCGAACGATCCATTTCCTTTACTCTGTGTGTTACGGTGCGTTCAAAAAGTTCACCAAGCGTAGGTGGTGTCCCAGCTGTGCAGGAGACAGAACTTCCTGCCTACACATCGCGTGTCATTGAACCTCAACACCGGGGCAAGTGTTCCGCGAACCGCATTCCAACGCACGAGAAAGGCCACCACCCGTCAGACTTTTGCACTCAACCTTTCGCCTATCGCAATGAAACGAACGATACAAACTCTATAGGAAATTTATCATAATTAGCCTTTAGAAGTTGGGAGCTGGGAGCGATATTCGTTCGCGCTACCTGTTGGTAATTTCGTTTCGGCCCGCTTTCAACGGCAACGGCCAAGTGTCGGGCTCGCTGGAAGGACATCCGCCGGAAGAGGCGGCCCTCCCGGCAGCTACCGTCGGGTGTAAAAGGTCGTCTTTTTTTATTCCGAATTGCTTTCGACGGAAATGACACGACCCTTGTCCGGGATGGATCGTGAAACTTCCGGTAAAAACCTGACCCGAAAAACCATTTCCACGACGGCATCTGGCCCTTCACAGGGCGAGCGGGAAGGTAACTTGTAAATCTGGCATCGTTTATTTTTGAAAAACCCTACCACTTTGGACAACTTTTATTGCTTCGGTGTTGTGATTTAATTAATCGATTACACCTTTCGCACAGCGGACAACACCACCAAAACGGGGAAAGGGCCGTAGTACCCGCAAGTTTTTCGTGCGCACATTTTGAACCGGCTCAATGCGACGTAGGGATGGGATTTTTGGAATGAGCGCTCCCTGGAACGTGACACGCCAGTAGAAGTATCCCAATGTTCATGTATATGATGGCCGGCGGCAGTTTCCGCTGTAATCCATCTTTGGAGGCTAAGGATCGTGGAGGATGAGAGCAGAAGGCGGTCGGGAAAACTTTCTTTCGACCGCTCGGAATCGGCTCCTCTAAAGGCTAAAGGCACGTCCGCCGTCTAATCGATTGGGGGCCGCGACGATCGAAATCTGCGGCAGAAATGAAAGTAATTAAAATTTGTAATCGTATTAGCTTCAAGATGGTGGGTCTGTCTGTCCCTTTAAGGTGTGGAGATCTTCACTGGAAGTAGACGTGACGTGAAGAGAGCGGTCCCAAAAAGACGAACGAAGTCGAAAAAAAACCTACAACAAACCAATAAAAGGAATGTCCGAAAAGAACTTTGATACCAAAGGCAATAGGCAAATGTCCCGGAAACATCCGGGTTTTTTTTTCGCCTCTCGTCAGGACAGCGTAGTATCAGATTTTCCATTCCATGACGCCCTTTCAAAAGCTGCGTGTGTAGCGTGACCATTTTCCGGATCTTCTCGCTTACAATCTCTTTCCCGCCAGGAAGCTCTGCGCCAACGGCGTGTCAGCCACAAATGACGGAGGTCAGGAAGTGAAGATTCCCCCACGCTAGGTGAGCCTTTTTGGTCGGTGAAGAAATGTACCTTCGCTTCAAGGGGCAGGAAGTCGACCGTGCTCTTGCGCGATGACCCTCTGTCTTTCTCTCGCTCTCGCTCTCTCTTTGTTGCTCCGGTGCATGCTGGAAATGTCAAATTAGTTCCGCAATTTCTAACTTCCTTCCAGGCGCGTGAAAAAGCACATCACGGACATCTTCTCCCGTTTGAGTGAGGTACGAGCGTGCAGACGAAGAAAACGCCCGGGAGGTAAAAAAAAAGGTTGAACAAAAGCTACATAACCCCAAACTATTATCAAGCTCGCGATGCTCGATCAAATTGAATGCTTTCAATCAATTAGACGTTTATACGCGCACCGGGCACTTCTTCGAAACGGTTCTATTGAAGCGATATTTCTGGCGAACGAATAATTGAGTATCGCTTCCAATTGGAGCCTTGTTCTGTGGCATCGGAAAGTGGTTTTCCTTTTTTCGATCATTTTTCGTTCGATTGTTTTTTCGTGCTCGATACGGCAGCTCCCCAGCCGCATGCTAGCAGGAAGCGAACATTGAACTGTAGTGGGTACAGTGAGTGCCATAATTATATGATAGTGGTTTATTCCATTGAAGGAAATTTGCTTTGGGGTTTTTAAACCGTCAGATGGGTTAATACAAGGAAAACATGCAAATTTCGAAGAAATGTCTGATATTTAGTTTCAAGTCACAAAATTCCAAAAAAATCCAAAAGTTTAGAAAAAATAATAAAAAACAGAGGATTTATTTCCCTACGTTGTTTGTAATAAGAAACACACTCTATAGAATCTCATCAAAAACCCATAAGATGATTGTTTTGAGAAACTAATAACAATCTCTTGTTTGAACTAAAGTGTGTGTAAGGTTTTAAAATATGACCCTCAGTCTCAGTCTACACTCTCAGCAGTAAGCAAACTAAAGATATTAGAGCGCTGCCACCAAACTAACGCCGCACACTGTAGACTGCGCACACCGCGCAACGGAATGCGGCATTTCAGGTCGCGTTTTTTTTTTCTGTTGTTCATTTTCATCACGCATCCTTTTCCCTTCCGCATTTAGTAAACAAAACTGGAGTGTGTTTGAAGACCATCAAAAGGCGCAAATGAATATTAACGGCCTATACGGCAAACGGTGAAGATGACAAAAGCAGAAGAAAAAAAACACGAAGGCAATCTGTTCGCAGGACGCGCAATATCGCAGTCCCAAGCCCGATATCGTGCGGTTTTTCTCGTTATTTTATCAGCATTTTTCCCATTTCACCCGATCGCTGCCCTATTCTGCTGGTGCGCTCATCCGGAACGCTGGTGGCAGCGGTGCCTATTTCTATTGTTCCGTGCGCTTTAATCCTGCCGACGGGTGCGTGCGTGTCCCACCACTCCGCTCCCACGTTGGCCGTTCCAATTTCATTTCTTCAACCTCCTTCTTGCCTTGCCAGTTTCGGGCGCGCATAATCTTATCAGCGTAAGTAAGCGTAACAAGGACAATTCCCAACAGCTTCGTGCGGGCGAACTAGCGAACCTTCCATTTTAGCATGCTGCTTCCGTACTGGAGCGCATCAAAGCGGTTCGGGTCAGGTGCAGAAGAGCGGCAGAGAGCTGCCGACAGCGACCGTCTTGCCGACGAATAAACTAACTAAATTTGAAATCGAATCAAATGCATACATGATCCAACGAGGATCCCTTTTGAAGCCGTTAGCCGTGCATGTGTTCCAAAAGGGAAGCACCGGAAAGCGCAAACTCTTCTTATCCGTCCTCCCACACACGGCAATGCGAACAATCATAGCGCGCGGAGCAAATGACGACAAACGTCGTCTCGACTTCGATCCGGGAAGGGATTTGTCGTGCAGGATTAAGGTGCCGCCTTTGGGGGCAGAGAGGAAAAAAAACTCCCCGAGTGCCACCACCGTCCTCACCCAGCGACACATCCCGAACGGCAACGCCCCTTCGTACGAAGAACACGAACTCCGGAGTCTCCGGATATGTGTGTGTTCCACATCCAGAGTGATTCACACGGAAAAGATAGAATTGTTCTGTTTACGCTTCCGGTGTGCTCCAGCAAGGGCGAAAATAAAACTCCGAAGACGAACCATTGCCCTCGGGGGTGGGGCGCGGGTATCTGCGTCTGTGTGTGCGAGAGTCAGGCAAAACTGTCACCGAAACGAAATCCGTCGATTATGGGGTGCGAATGAGATGCGGGCAGTGGCCGTAAGAAGCGGAAATTTATTCCATACAATAAAGATCCAACTTCCGGGCATTGTTCCGGCATTGTTCCCGGTGTGTCCTTGCCGACGCCACCACCACCACCACCACCACCACCGCCAAGCCAAATACTTGGTTGCTTCAATTTTAGAAGCCTTTTGTTTCGAAGGTTTGCCCCTGCTGCAAGCCTCTTCTCTCGCTGGGGGAAAAGCATCAGCATAATCGGCACGCGG
>KZ067361.1:58141-69059 GCA_002091845.1 Anopheles cracens | reverse complement strand
CACTGGCCGCCGGCCGCCGTTTGACTCACAGACAGGATGGACGGTTCACGCCTGCGTGGTAATAGAGGTAAAAAAGAGAAGAGGAGCACGTTAGTTAGTTATAGCTCAGAAGGATGTCGAAGGAACGATATATTCACGTTCACATTCATATTTGACAACACAATGTACAATAATTGCCTAGTGAAATTGCATATACAAATAGAAGGATCGATGGATCGATCATTCTCTAGACAC
The DNA here is from genome assembly GCA_002091845.1 of Anopheles cracens. NCBI lineage: Eukaryota > Metazoa > Arthropoda > Insecta > Diptera > Culicidae > Anopheles > Anopheles cracens. Next base: position 68,825 of record KZ067361.1, on the reverse strand, counting down.
CCCTATTTTGGCCCAAATAATAATAATAACTACTATATAACGTAATGTTGTGCTTTTGAAAAAGACTTAATTTTTCATTGTATTCCGCGATTTGAATTGAAACCAAAATCCAAAACGCGTGAAGAAACCTTGATGGAAGATGCAAATAATTAGACAATTTGTCACTCTCTCATGCTAGCAGCTTTGTACGGTTTTCGAACGCTACCAGTACGCTCTGCTCTAGCACCACCCGCAGAAGTAGTCGTCTACATCATTTCCCTCTTCGCGAGAGCATTTGCAACACATGCATTTGCAGAGCATTTTACACCACACACGTGCGCGGAATAGAATGTATATCTCCGCCTGGCTTGGGTAGGTTAGTTTTTCTTCACCTTGAGAAGCAACACACATTTGCGACACGAGCATCGAATGATATGCCCGCCTATTCACGTTGCTGCCACTACACTTTGTGCGCCCACCCCCAACAAACTAGATTGGCTTCTTCTTCGCTGTTACCCATCATCATCCAGCAGTTTCTTGTGACCTCACAGCATGTTGTGGGGGGCGCGCGCGATCGCCTCCATCGTGGGCAGATGAATCAAAGAAACGTCTGCTTCCCCCCTCACTCTGCGGGAGCTGGAGTTGGAGTACAGCGACTGCAGCATCGCGTCGCGCCGTCCTCCGCCTTTGGCCAAGATTGTACCGAGAAACAATAACAAGTCGATGTTTGGTGTGTCTCAAGGAAACGGATTTCACAAGCCATACCGTCGCGCGTTCGTCAGTTGCACATGTTCTCACATGGTGTATGCAACAAATAATGCAAAAAAAGTGCGTCGCGCGTTTGTGCGAACTGGCCTAATCTCGCGTCTATCGGTCGCTGCAGTTGCCTTTGTTCAAGCGCGGCTGTTTATTGCCGCAAGTTTTGACATACACACTCGGTAGATATTTATCTCGTTTCCGAATCGAGCTCCGATAGTATGCTGCACCTGTTAGCAATGCTATAGGCACCAATGAAACATTCAAACTGGAACAGTGCACACAGCTCAATCTCTCGTTTGCTACTTTGAAGTTTGTTCGTTTCCTAGACAACCTGCTGGCTAGTAGTTTGGCAATATATGTCACTTCAAGCGCGAAACAGTGTGAAAAAGGTTAATTTTATAAACATTAACACCGATGCAAACAATACAATCAGAACAAATTTAACTAATGCACTTCTACGATCTGTGCCAAATCTCAAACTTAAATTGAATAGCCTGCCAGTATTCGTTCTCGAACCTTGCAGGGTGGAATGTATTTCGTCACTATTAGCATTCAGTGAATAAGATAACTGTTGTTGCAATGGTTAATAGAGACTTTGAGCCGTTCCGGTTTCTTTTGCGGCAGAATAGTATGACGACAAAGACAACAAGATGCATTCCGAGATGCAAAATCGTCGAGGAATGGAGACGAATCAATATGCTGTTGCCTTGGGTAACATGACACTCAGGAGAAAGACCTCAGCCCCCAAACGCCATCGAATCGTAGGTTTAGCAGAGGGGCAGACAAACACATCCCGATGGGTTGCTCGGTTACGGTTCAGAAGAAGCAATTGATATGTTCTTCTGCTGCTTTGACCTGGACGTGACTGGCACAGCTTCACCTGCAGAAAAACGGATAGAGCTCCACCTCTGATGTTCACCACATATCGTATCATCCACCAGCTTGGTTGGGCTTCCTTTTGTGCGTTATGTGGCGAAGAATCCGAAATGGTTTCAGCAGCGTCGAGGAAAATGGCAAAAAACTGACATTTCCATGAAACAAAAGCGAGGAAGTTGGTCCGCGCTCACGGGAAGATGTCCGACAAGTGCGCCCGACCACACAGCAGCACCATAATCATCACCAGGAGTCGAAGCGATGGGACGACGATCCAGGTGAGGAACTGTGTGGTCTTCACTGCATGATTCATCGCCCTCATGAATGTGTGGAGATCGGTTTAGATCCTTTTGAAATTCCATCACGATTTTGCACGGCGCACACGAAAATCTCTGTCCGTCCATCATTCTTTAACCCCACGCGCAGTGACTGGCTGGGCAAGCAGCCCGAGACGCATGGTTTTTTTCACGACACTACGAAACCACAATGTCACAAAGGAACCTGTTCTCCCTGTGTCCACCACACTTGTTCCGCGTGTGGAAACGTTTTGTTGGGCTTTCATTATGCTCTTGGGTAGGTGCTCTCGAGCAGCAGGACAGGCAGCTAGCAGCCCTCGGATCTGGTAGGCCTTGCTGCGCTCGCCTCCGTACCAAATAATCACGTACACTTCCGCCTTACCAACTAGCAGCGGCAGCAGTAGAAGGAGGTTAGCAGTAGACACACGATATTGGCCACCATCTTTACGTACGTCGCACGGCCACTATACCACGACGCAAGAGATACGCACGCCGAAACACAAGGAAGGAGAAGAACCGAAAAATCCGGGGTAAAAACGTGCGCTCCGCGAAGAGATGATGACTCCCTGCCTGTACGCGCTCTGTGTGTGTTTGGTTGGCGGGTCAGTTCTTGTGCTCTAGTAGCTCTAGCTGCTGGTGACTGGTTGACTTCTGCTCATATCGTGCTAGAAGCCGCACACACACGTACAGGCGAGCCAGTATGCGAGTGGTGTGCGTGGCTTCTCTCGCTCTTGCCACAGACCTGGCAAAGCGTGCGCGATGTTTGTCTCCCTTTCACACCATTTTGTTCACTTATGCACACACGGGTACACACACACGTATGTGACGACATTCGATTGACAGACGTGTAGAGAATTACGCTTGGCAACACTGCACGGGGCGCACGTATGTGTATGCCCGAACCACGAGCAAGGCAGCACTGTCATACACCATTTTTGAGTGTTGGTGAGAACTTTGCTCTTTTCCAACACGGACACACGCGCGCACACATCCACTCTGCTTTTCGTCTTGCTGATTGCGTATTTTACACACCATTATCTCTGTAACACACGTACACCAGCACACAACGGGCCACCAGCACAAATTCGTCGGACCAAGTTTCCTTTGTTGTGTCAAAAAAAACACACACCCTCGCCCGCTCTTACGCACACAAACTCGACCCGTGCGCACCCGTTTTTGAGGGGGAGCCCATTACAGTGGCCAACACACCAAACCAATTTGCTTCTCCCAGGGGGTGATATGATGGCGGACGGAACGATGAACGCTGTCTGCGTGGTGGTATGGGTGTACGTGTGTGTGTATGCTATTGACGTTCGACCAGGGGCGCACCGCGCCACAACCGTAATGATGGCTGCTTTTGCCTAACTACTTCGTTCCTTCGTTTTCGGTGGCGCCTGACGCTGTCTAAATTGACGTCTGGACGCATTACGCCAATCCGAGTTACGACATGCGCCTCTATACGCACCACCGCTTCCGGAAGCTGAAACCCACACACTTGCCCTGGTCCGCGGACAGAACATTCCCCCACACAAACGCACGGGAGCTGACAAAACATACCAGATCCTGCAGTACCAAAAGGAATGAAACTCACGTTTGACTACCGATTCGAGTTGGTAGCATCGAATTGACCGACTCCGGAGTCCATGGGACACGGGTTGCAGCAGCCAGGGACCTTCTATTCCGTTTCTCCTCCACAGACCACACACACGCACACGCCACCGTACGGAAAACGTGGAAATTTGGATGCAATGAGAACTGCTGCTTCACCTAGGCGTTCTGCTCGACGGGCAACCCTCGGGTCATCGAATCTGCCTCTGCTCGGGGTCCGGTGCCGCTGCTGCTGCTCCACCCGTCTATGGAAGCCGCGTTACGCGTGTGTGCTGCGCCAGTATGGTCGTCGAAGAAAACTAAGGAAGCCTTTGAAAACGCGATTTTTGGAGAAAAAACTAGAACGAAACACGACCTACGCGCACACGGGTGATGTGTGTGTTTTTTTCTCCGTCGCTTCCTTTGACTGCCCGTTTTCTTCGCTGCACTCTGCTGTGTCACTTCGCTTTCTTCTTCCTGGAAATGTGTGACTACCGATGCAAATGCATGGCCTTCGTCAAGTAATTTATAACACAGAGACAGAAAATAGGCGTTCGAATAACCCGATCATTTATGGCAATCAAATTTTGATTTTAAATTCGTACAAATATTAAATTTTAGGGCTCATTTCAGAATTCTGTTAACATTTTTTTATGTTTTGACGTGATCCGAATGGTGGACGTGTTCATTATGCATAGTTAACTTCTCAATACGGCTGATAGTTGAGACAGCATTCTGGGTAGAGATGCCCAAGAAGATTATTCTACTCGTTTTATAGAGTTTGGCCACGAATGTCAAAGGAATCTACATTAAACAATTATCGCATTCAAAGTCGCTAAGCCAGCATGAGGTGTCCAAAGTAAAATAAGCTGATTAGCAGCTGAAACCGCTGTGTTGTTCAGTGAGATAACCCCGTGCCAGCACGGTAATTCCTTGAAACGTCATCTAAAACTCGTAGCCCATGTCCGTGATTCTAGCCACAGTGAGTGTGTGTGTAAAAAATCGCCGTATCAACAAATCGCAGTATCTTTCGTGAAATAGTTTATTGCTTAAGTAAAACTAATGGAAACTTTGTACAGCCTTCCATTTTACCTCTTCGAGGTACCAAATCTGAAGCTAAAACGTCCATCATGGCTTCATCAACCCTCAGCAATGACCGTGTTTTCCTTCGTTCTGCTCTCCTACTTCCTGGTGACCGGAGGTTGGTGTCGGCTTGCGCTTGCCGAGTTGGAAGCTCGAATGGTGATGTTAACACTGCCTTCGTTTCTTCATTACAGGGATCATTTACGATGTGATCGTTGAGCCACCGAGCGTGGGATCAACGACGGATGAGCATGGACATTCGCGACCAGTCGCCTTTATGCCGTACCGTGTGAACGGACAGTACATCATGGAAGGACTGGCCAGCAGCTTCCTGTTTACGATCGGGGGACTCGGCTTCATAATCATGGACCAAACGCACACCTCGGGCAAACCGAAGCTGAACAAAATCCTCCTCATCGCCATGGGCTTCATCTTTATCGTCGTGTCGTTCTTTACGACGTGGATTTTCATGCGAATGAAGCTTCCCGGCTATCTGCAGCCTTAGAGCAGCGCAAAAACATTCAGCAATAAGTTTATGCTTAAGTCAGCTTAACTTCGAAACGATACAAATACAATTTTATTATGAAATTATACGTTTAAACATATCTTACATCACGAGTTTGGACTATACGGTCGTCGTTAGTGAATAATTCGAAGGATTGCATTGAATAAGATGAGATGTGAGGATGGTGGAGTATTTCTAATGTCTACAGTCGTATGCGGAACGAGCTAAAACGATAATCGTAAAGAATATTTTGTAAAAGGGCTTGCTTTAGACAAAGTTGAAAGTTTAGACACAGTCAATCAAGAATACTTACTTTATAAAGTCGGACGACTTATCGATTATATGTTCAAATTCCGCAAACGAGAGGGCACCATCGTCATCCAAATCAGCTTCTTCGAGTATGTTCTACAATACGAACAAAACGTGAGCAACAATTATATCGCAGGGAAACAGCCACAAATCATAATACTCGCACTTACATTTATGAGCTGATCAATATCGTTATGGCCTAGACCGGAGTTGCTCACCAGCCGTTGAATCACTTGCTTCAGATCGTTTCTGCCAATCATATCATCTCCATCGAAATCTGGAATCAGCAAAAGAGACGTCCACTATACGCCCTTCCGTAATCACCGCCAATCGTGTCGTTTGTCTTACCGTAAATGCGAAAAGCGTGCTCCGCTTTCACCGATTTCGGTGCCGCATCCGAAAACACGGACATCATGTCGAGAAAATCCTCGAACGTAATGTCGCCATCGTTGCTGGAGCTAAACACTTTGCAGATCCGATCTCCGAACGGGTTGGCCTTCAGTTCCGGATACTCCAGCACCTTGCTCATCGACAGCTTCGCATTCTTGTTGTGACCCACCTTTTCCGGGGCGAGGTTCTTGAATTTCTTATGTGCGCTGGTTGGAAAGAAAGCGTGTTGTTTTTGTGGCATTTCGTAAGGGGAAAATTGTGTTTTGCGACTCTGGTGGTGGTACTTACTACAGGATTTCCTTTTTAGTAAAGTATGTCAGATCTTCGTAGTCCTGTAGTTCGTCATCACTGAACTGGCTCTTCACTTGACCCATTACAGTGTTAAAAACTGATAAATGGTCGTAGATATGTGGAGTAATTGCTCGTTTAACGCAAAATTGTAGTTTTACAGAAAAAAAACGTAAGCAAGAGAAAAGTTATTTGTTTTGATCGAATTGACAACTTGCAAAACCATTGACAACTTGCAAAACCACCAATCATTCGTCTAGTAACCCTGTAACACGTCAGAACAACTGTCAGTTCAGCTAGAGTCAAACAAAAAACCTATAGAAACATAAGAAAAAAACACGACCGCGCGCACGGAGAGCAAACTCCCTCGACGTAATTTTGTAGACACAACGAGTTGAATGTTCTATTTGCTGAGTTTTCCTTATTGCAAAGTTCTCCTTATTTTCTACGCCTATTGCAAGTGGTCACGGTTTTCCTCGGGATTGTGTTAGTGCACGTAACCTATCACGAGTGCAACGCGAGCGTTTAGCTGTGCGCGCGCGAGAGAGAGAGAGAAACAGTGAGAGCGAGAAAAAAGCGTGTGCGTGTGTGGTGAATGTTGGGAAATTTGTTTGTACGACAAATTTCCACATCAAAAAAGCGCAGAGGAAAAAGAATCCGACAGTAAAAAGTTGCAATTTCGTAAGCGTGCGTTTGTGTTAGCGCGCGTGTGTGTGTGTGTGCGTCCGTAGAAGGTGTTGTTTTTGTTCGCTGTATCCTGTTTTCAAGTCGACCGAGTTTGTCGATGTGTCCTGGGATCGTGGAATAATGAAACCTAGCTTATGCTACACCTACTGCACGCTGTTACTGGTATCGCTCGTTTCCAGGTGAGTGTTTCCGGCCGGGAGACGTCAATGGCCTCATCGTCCTGTGCCCACCGGGCGAGCAGGAGCCACACGGATGATGCAATCGCGGCGGGTTTCCATGGCCACGCAGCCGGGTGCGCTGTTGTGCATGTGTTTTAATCATGCCACTATTTTCCCTCACTTCCCCAGTTGCACGCTGTTCATCATAGTGGCCTCAGAGACGCTGAAGCCTACCACTGCCACCGGTCAGCTGCAGCAGCACGACGATGCCGGATCACGCGACGATAGCTCGGTGCAGCGTCACCTTAAGGAGGTGATTTCCAGCGGGCCGGAAACACCCGGCCGAATTCTGCCGGTCCGGGAAAATCGGGTGCGGTTGGAGCGCGAAACGTTACGCCAAGCGAAACCGTCGGGCAGCGTGAGCCCCCTGAAGAGACCACCTCAGGGACGGGCAGGTCGCAACACGCCCAAGAAGGATATACTGACGGAAAAGCCCAACCAGCACCGGAAGCAGGATGAACCACCGGATCTGAAGGATGTGATATTTTTGGACACCATCTCTAAAAACGTTGGCGTTACGAACAGTGGGTAAGTGCTGCCCGTACATCCGGAACTTTTTTTAAGTCGGCCGCCATCGATAAGACGCCAGCTGATAACCAATCGCTCATCGTTGTGAGGTGATGCGAGGAATGTCTTCTAACGACTTCTCGAAACCATCTTCACCGGGCGTAAAGCTATTTATGAGCATCTTTTACTGCTTGACGATATGATGGCAGACATTCCATTGCAGGGTTCTTTGGGATCACTGTTTTACACTTCTCTCTGTATCGTCTCTATAGTTTCGGACACTTTTCAACACATTTCGCATATAAAAACAAAATAAAAATTATGTTCCTGACTATATAGGAAAAGTTTTAGTTTGTTGTACTATTACAGCTTTTTATGCCTCTGAAAACACTAGGAATTGATGTGTAAAACCCTGCAAGCGAATCGAGGCGATATTTGCAGTAATATCTATTTTGGCTTCTTTCACATGCATCTTAGCTTGAATGCCATCAATTCATAATTCCTGCTTGTGAAGGTCGCCTTACCTACACACGGGGGTTGCCTTTGCACGTGTTACACTATTTTTTCTTGCACTAATCACGTGCTTCGTACGCACGTAGAAAGGTTCACGGCCGTGCTGGTTGGCGCCTCTAAACACCCTGTCGGAGGTTTCGTATGGCTTCCTCTGCCTGGGAAGCGTTTCTTGCCCGTCCGGAGACATCCGCCGTTTCCTCGTGATAAGGCCGCAACGCGCCATGCGTGGAATGTGCATGTTGTTTGCTTTAGTTGTAAGCCAAAGCCTGGTGGCAAAAATTAGGCTACAGGAAATGGAAGAAAAACGGCTAATTTTTCCGCATGCCGGAGATGAAACATCATTGCAGCACTAACTTGCGAGAAAGTGTAACGTGCAATAAAAAGCCGCCCGTGCTCCGCTGCTCAGGTGCATTTCACGGTGCAGTGACCGCACACGACTCGATCGTCGTACGATCGAGAGGATTGGGGAAGGGGAGAGTTTCGTAAAAAATAAAATCCAATCGACCTTGGAATGTATGTTTACGCTGCAGTTACGTGTGTTGCGTTTACCCCGCTCCTAAATGGCCAACAACACAAAAAATGATCGTACGAGCGACGAAACGCCTACGTTTTGAATTATTTAAGACGTTAGGCAGTACTTTCGGGTGCTCTTCTCTTTCGTTCGATGACCACTGGCCACTGTTTGTCTGGTATATTATATTTTTATTTACACTCTCGAGTCACCATTAGAGAGAAAGAGAGTGAGAGAGCAGGTGTATGTAGCAAGTTGGGGTCGTGCTGCAGATGCAGCAATGTAATGCATCGTAGATTTTTACGACGGAGTGAAGTTGCTAGTCGAAACATTAGGGACGATCATTTTCGTTTATATAATAACAATCGAAATGCTTGTGTAATGTTTTTGCAACGATTTCATTTTCCAGTGATTAGTGGATTTTATGGCGATGGGTTAATTCCTCTTGTTATCACCTCGATTCATTCGGACGATGGTTTATTCATTTGAAAAACTTTGGCAGTTCCACTTTTCATTGCCACTCAATATTGGGTTTACAAGTAAGTTGCCAGCGCACTGTCGGATGGCGTCAAGAGTCTGGACTTTCAGGCGGTATTGTCCTTGGTTTGTACACTCGAAAGGAGCCCACAGTAAACGACACGCTTTTGATCCCATTATATGCATCTGAATGTTCTTAAACACAAACAACGTATGCCGCACTATGAAAGTTAACGTCAGTTTTTGTTGGTGGTGTCTTCAAATTTGAAACGAAAGCGAAAACGAAAGCGATTCATCAGCAAGCCTAAACGTTCTTACGTCGAAGTGTCTACTTGACACTAACGAGCTTAACAGACGCTTTCGCCCGAGAATGCTTGCTTACCCCGTATGCGTCGAAATGTGTTTATGTAAGAACGCTTGAACAACTACACGCCCTTGCGAACTAGATGCAAAACTGGAGCAGAAATGACTCAGGGTCATTAGTTTTATCAGCCCTTTTTTCACCCCCGTCACCTCTGTTATGAAATGCGCCGTGTCGCCGTCACGCCGCACTACGTTCCAAAGCTTCCTCCCTAACGTAAGGAAATGTTTTCGAGGTCAATCATTCAGGCCCGGCAGCACACCGCGGCGCTGTTCGCGCTATCATACGGCGGGTTAATGGACGCGGAGGTAGTTCCCTATGATGATTGTTTTTTCTCCCTCTCCTCCGTGATTGCGACAGGTGGTGTTGGTGGTGGATAGCTAGACAGAAAAATACCCACAAATACCACGTGCATCTTTCAATCAGTGACGTCGTAGTCCAAGGCGTGGTGTAGGAGTGATGGAGGATCGAATTGCTGACGCTCATTGTCGCGTGACGAACCGGGGTCTGGTGAAGAGTGAAGTGATGAAATTTACGATCCAACAATAAAAGCAAGTGGTGTTATTACCACTGTTTGGTTGGGAAGATGTCCTGGGATCGGTAGTATCACTCCATAACAGGCAATTAGTGATGGTCGTCACAGGAGAGGCTTCATACTTCCTTCATTGTCTAGTTTGGAATGGTCAAATCATTCGCGTGAAGCTTGTTGGCTGTGGTCCTAATGAGGATATACAATCGACTTGCTTACAATCAGTAGGAATCATTTTTAGAATATAGCTAGATGTGGTCAAATATGGAGTTGAATACTTCATTTTCGAACGATAATGCATAATGTTCGTCATTCATGTAAGAATTGTCGTATTTATGTCCAATTTTGCTGCAGAGTTTGTGCTAGACACCACTGACGATTCTATTTCTAAACCGCTATTTCTCAAAACTCCTCCGGCACGACGGATCAGTCGCTCAGTCTTGTAGATCCAACAATATCCCGCAATGGCAAAGCCGCCATTCGAGCACCCATCTAAGGTACTTCCTCTTGGTGAACCGGTTAGGTCGTAACGATGCTGCTGTACATTCCACCGCCGTTGCGTAGGAACACACATGGAGCGGCCCACGTCGGACAACACGTCACTATTTTTGGAGAGAGGCCACCGGTAGTTGTAGAAGTTGCTGCCTAACCAATACCTAACTTGCCCCTGCCGCCTGAGAGCTACTAAGTGAGTGAGGAGCTTCAACACTAGCCGCGAAAAGTATTTGACCAAGCACTAGCTCCAAGCACCAGCGAGCGCACACACAGGGCGCGTCGTGAGCACGGCGAGCCGTGAGCGTATTGGTGATGAC
>KZ067361.1:31560-43997 GCA_002091845.1 Anopheles cracens | reverse complement strand
GGCGGAGATGCCGGATTCAGTGAGAAATCCCAGCAGGACAGCTGGTATCACCGGATGCTTTCGTCCACGACGTCGTCACCATCTAGTCTTCAGGCGAATGTTTCTCCCGCCGGCAAGCAGCAGCGCCAAAGGATAGGGAAAGCCAAATCAGCCAGCCCCGCCGATGCATCGAAGGAGGTGGGAACCGACGCACCCGTGAAGCTGTCAGTTTCGTTCAACGGTGACCTACCGTCTACGGTGAACGGTGATGGGTTGGAAAGAAAATCAAGTCGAGGTAGTATACGGCGATTGTTCCGAAAGGTGTTTTAGATAGACGGACGGGGGAAAAACAAGGCATTACGCTCGAGATATTTATGCTAATTATTGCCCAGCACGCTAAACTTTATCGAACTGGCTAGGAACGAGTTCATAGTGCATTAACAAAGCCAGCGCTGGCGGAGATGCCGGATTCAGTGAGAAATCCCAGCAGGACAGCTGGTATCACCGGATGCTTTCGTCCACGACGTCGTCACCATCTAGTCTTCAGGCGAATGTTTCTCCCGCCGGCAAGCAGCAGCGCCAAAGGATAGGGAAAGCCAAATCAGCCAGCCCCGCCGATGCATCGAAGGAGGTGGGAACCGACGCACCCGTGAAGCTGTCAGTTTCGTTCAACGGTGACCTACCGTCTACGGTGAACGGTGATGGGTTGGAAAGAAAATCAAGTCGAGGTAGTATACGGCGATTGTTCCGGAAGGTGTTTTAGATAGACGGACGGGGGGAAAACAAGGCATTACGCTCGAGATATTTATGCTAATTATTGCCCAGCACGCTAAACTTTATCGAACTGACTAGGAACGAGTTAATAGTGCATTAACAACGTGATTATTACGGTGGAATGAACAAATTTGCTCCGGAAAAGTATCTGCACTCCAAGCGCAGATTAGTGAAATAAGTCGTTATAGAAGCTTTTTGCTGTGCAGACTGCGTGCTTATGGGCTGAGTTATAAATTTATCCCCGAAAAATATGCAATCTGCATCACAGAAAGCTTCATGAACACTTCATTTTGCCAATTTGCCACATTTTCCAGCCGATTTTAACTCCTTGTTGGTTGCGGATTCGTAAAGCTCTTGCGTGCTGGAACCCAGACTGACGACGCGCGTCCCTCTCTGACGCAGCGTAATTACGGAACACTCTGAAAATGCATGTGTATGCGTGGGTGGGTATGTTTTCGAAACAAAAAATATGAAAGCTACCAGTAAAACTGGCTTTTTTAGGGAAAGGCCAAAAGAATGAGCATTAGGAAACTGGTTTTAGATTGTAGTAGTGTAGTGTACTCGTTGTGTAGCATACTGTTGCGGTCCATTGTACGCTTTTGTTTTCTGCAAGAAAAGCGAAGACACGAGCGCGTAATCACTAGCTGAATATGGTTCCTTTTCGTTTCTCAATGTGTCACTATCCCGATCCCGCGTATCGTTCGGTGTAATGCTTGTATCGTTTAAGTTAGGTGTCTCTGTGTATGTATAATTGTATCTTCTGTATATTGGAGAAACCCTAGGATTAACTTGTAGGAATTATTAAAAGAAACAAAAACTGTCGTTACACCAACCATACTGTAGCTGTGTCTCTTGCCAGTGGGCAAACTTAGGTAGATTGACACATGAAGTGTAAATGATGCATTACTTAAGCCATTCGTGATCAGGATTGCATGCTTTATAGCACATTCGAACTTAAAGTGTGTAATCCGCGCAACAAATCGCTTAATAATGCGTCGTTTGTCAGTTCAGTCAGTCCGAAAGCATTGTCAGCTGGATTGGATTATTGTAAGCGTAGCAAGCGATCTGTCCGGTGAGCCTTTCTCCAAGCCATTTTCGTTAAGGAAGGTTTCGTGTTGATTGCGTGTCTCGTTCTTCGCCTTAGGTGTGTGTGTGTAACGTTTCAAAATCGACGTTGAAGCTTCCGCTCTACCTGACCAGAACGATAGCCAAGTACGGGAAACATTGAGCCAGAATAGAAGAAAGAGCTGCGATGCTGAAACGCTGATGTATTTGAAATGAATTTCGGACACAATTTTCTGTTGCTGCTAGTAAACTTTTGTTTCGGATGACCAAAAATTAGTGTTACCAATTTAGTGAGTTAAACAAAAATAGCAAAGTTGCGGCACCAGCTAGCATAATGGCATTAGGCCGAAAAAGGACAAAGTACTACGCGGATGTTTACAACATAAGCGAATCATGTGCGTATGTTACTCTGCTGTATCAAACGGCCAAGGTTCGTGCAGCATCAACCAGTTAAACTCGTTCTGTATGTACGTACCAACACCACAAACACCACCATAGACGATAAATGGAGTCTTTACATCAATCAGAAACGGTTAACAAGAGAATCGCAAATAGTAATACAGTTAAATTCTGCTCAGCTGAACAGTACTCGCAGTACTTTCACGCATTGAATAGCGACAACATGAGGATACGGCCAGAAACATGAATCCTATCGGTTGAACCGTTCGCACGTAGAGAACGAAATAAATTATTTTGTTATCAATAGTAGTCCCATACGTGGCCAGAGTAATGCTTACGTATTGTGTCAATGAAAGAAAACTGGCTGATTATGTGAAAGAACATTGCTTCGGATGTTTCGTTCAAGTTATTTTTAAACATCTAAGTACTTTTTTCAATGTTATAAAATAAAACAACTATTTATTTCACCTATATCTTGAGGGCAGTGATGAAGTCACTCAAATCGACCAGCTCCTGCTGGTGGGTAAGCTTTTCCTTGCGTGCCAGCTTGTTCACGTCGTCAGCCGCCACGCGAAGCATCTCCTGCCAGCTGTTCGCATCCTTCAGCCGCTCGTTATCGGTGCAGTAGAAAACTTCATTCACATCCTCGTCGAGTTGGTACGAAAGCACGTACCGGAACGCTTGCTTGAGCGACTGCACCGTCGTCTCCCGGAGGCTATCGTTGCGGCAGACAAGATTCAACACGAACAGTCCGGTGTCTCCGACGAGCTGTCGTACGTTCGCTAGGACTTCCCGTTCCAAGAAGGCGGCCGGCGGGCAGCTCATACCCACGGTCGGATCCTTGCTGTCCACGTCGAACAGTAGCGCGGAATAGCGAGCACCGCGGGTTGCCTCTTCCGCGAGGAACCGGATGCCATCGGCAATGGCCACCCGCAGCCGTTTGTCCAGCGTTAGGCCGAAGTATTTAACAGCGATTTGTTCGATTTCCGGATCGATTTCGATTGCCGTGATGGTGGTGGTTTTAAGGCATTCGCGGATAAACGTGCAGAGTCCACCGCCACCGAGACCGACCACGGCAACGGGGCAATCTTGGGCGTCCGGTGCCACGTTCACGGCCAGCCGTACGCCGACTGTCATAAAGAGATGGTGCTGACACGCGAGATAGCCCGGATCGATCACTTTCTGCGGTGCCCGGCTACCACGCACACGGGCCATCTTGAGAGCCGCTTCCGACTGAACGACGGATTGATTGGCGAGAAAGACGAGCCGCCGGAAGAGGCGACCATTATCTCCGGTGATTTCCTCCACGACATACTCACCCGACAGTGCGCTGCTGCCCGTGTGGATCGTTTCCCGGCGGCCCACCTCGGCACCGATCGAAAGGTAAGGGATGGAAGTGGTGCCCGGCAGACCGTTCGGTGCAAGCGATTTAACACTTTCCGCCAGCTCCTCCTTGACCGCCTCCAGATCGGTGTACGTGTGACCCCGGTGGAGTGTTACGATCGCAAGCCTATCAAACTTAGCCGACTCTTGCAGCTTTCGGCGACCGGCTGGCGTTGCAAAAAGCCATTCCGTATCTCGACCCTGCGGCACGATAAACGCGGCGTACTTTCCGTTCCCTCGCTTCGGGGTCTGATCCAGTACGTGAATCGTGTAACGCGGTGCACTTTTCACACTCGGATGGAACAGATCGATTGAAACCTCCGCCTGGCCGGCAATGCTACCCCTCGCCAGACCATTACACACCATGGCCGCCTTCTGGGCGCTGGCGACCGCCGCCTGAATGTCTTCGGCCCGCTGCACACGCTCGATCTGATCACCGGCCAAACAGAGCTCCAGAACGCGCATCGGAAGATTCTTGAACTTTGTCGCGACGACCGCAAACACCACCATGTGTGAACCATCCTCCGAGCTTCCGCGTCCCGCGTCCGGACACCGTACAACACGCAGCATGAAATCGGCTGCCGGAAAGTGGTCCAATACTTCCTGTAGGATGTGCGCCTGCAGTAGGGAGACGCAAACGTACCGACCGGCCGTACGCAGCACGCGACAAATTTCGGCCAAATATTTGCGCACCGTCGCCACGACCGGCGCCGACTGGTCGGTGTACAGTGCGTCCAGCGTGCCCTTGTCCAGCACGACGGAGAAACTCTCGTCCGGGAAGGACATGGCGGTCGCGTCCATTTCGCGCCAGATCATTTCCGGCCGGGTGGTGCGGTTTGCCTCCTGCATCTGCTTCACGACCACCGGCGAGATGTCGATGTTGGTGATTTTGCTGTCGATGAAAGTGCACGATTAGTGGGTGGCGAAAGGGTGGCCAGTCAACACTCTATAACTCTATAATTCTCTCTCTAACCCACCGGAAGCCAACGTCGTACATGTCCACGCTTAGCTTGGAGTTACCGCACCCGACGACGAGAATTTCATCCCGCGGTTTGATGTACTTGTGCAGCTGGCCGCACAGTTCCGGATACTCGCCGTACCACTCGAACGCCTGGTTGCCCCGCTTGCGGAAGAAGCTGTTCCAGTACTCGGTCGAACCGAAATCGGCCGTACTTTTCGGGAGCAGATTCATCCTTATATCCTGAGGAGTTTTCTACACTATTTTGCTGCGATTTATCACACGCACGGCATTTTCCGATGCACGTGCTTTGCGCAAATTGAATGTTTGTTTACCTTTTATGCAGAAAAAAAACACCGTTTGTTGCGACATTTGCGTCATGCGCTTGTGTTTATGCAGCGCGTTTATTACTTCATTCAGGTTCATTTCAAGCTTGGTTGGAATGCCTGCTGCTTGGTGAATAATTTTAACCGTTTCCTTTGCGCATGATTTTAGAACACATTTCAAATATTGTATATTTATAAATTGCACATTTCTCGTGTCCAATCTATATAGAGGCAGAAATCAACTGAAAACTAATAATGAGACTTTAGAATATTGCTTCCCATGTGGGTACAGTGAAGAGCAAAGTATAATGCGTAGTTTTGTACTAAAACTTGTACTAAAACGACCCAACTTAATTCAGATTAAAAAAAGTGTTTCAAGTCTTCCTACAACATAGCTGTACCCACCGGAAGTTCTTTCATCACTATAAGGTTTTTGATGTTTGTCCTTGTTGGAAAAGAATGATAGGAATTGTTCGAGTACTTACTGCCATTATGGAATTCATCAATTCTTTCTATTAAACACCACGACACATACACGACACAATCACGGTATTTAATCACTGGAAAATGGAAAAAACATATTTTATTTCGTGTAAAAAAACATCTTCTGCTGCATTTCGCTGGTCTGCACGCCGACCTCCGAAATAGGGATACTCCAGGCTCCGAAATGTTGCACCATGCACGTCATGCAAAATGTAGCGGTGCAGAGGTTTTTGGGTGTTTTTGGTTGTTAAATTACTATCATTATCGGGATGTGCTGCGTTTTTTTTCTTTTGCTTTATTTCATGTTGCTTAATGCTTACGACAAAGTCTAAAACTGTTCCTCAAAGGTGCTTATTATTTTATTTTGGAGATTTTTCATGCTTGCGCGCTTCACACGCATCTACGTACGCGGTATGCTCCGTTTGCCTCCTGCATCTGCTTCACGACCACCGGCGAGATGTCGATGTTGGTGATTTTGCTGTCGATGAAAGTGCACGATTAGTGGGTGGCGAAAGGGTGGCCAGTCAACACTCTATAACTCTATAATTCTCTCTCTAACCCACCGGAAGCCAACGTCGTACATGTCCACGCTTAGCTTGGAGTTACCGCACCCGACGACGAGAATTTCATCCCGCGGTTTGATGTACTTGTGCAGCTGGCCGCACAGTTCCGGATACTCGCCGTACCACTCGAACGCCTGGTTGCCCCGCTTGCGGAAGAAGCTGTTCCAGTACTCGGTCGAACCGAAATCGGCCGTACTTTTCGGGAGCAGATTCATCCTTATGTCCTGACGAGTTTTCTACACTATTTCGCTGCGATTTATCACACGCACGGCATTTTCCGATGCACGTGCTTTGCGCAAATTGAATGTTTGTTTACCTTTTATGCAGAAAAAAGCACCGTTTGTTGTGACATTTGCGTCATGCGCTTGTGTTTATGCAGCGCGTTTATTACTTCATTCAGGTTCATTTCAAGCTTGGTTGGAATGCCGGCTGCTTGGTGAATAATTTTAACCGTTTCCTTTCCGCATGATTTTAGAACACATTTCAAATATTGTATATTTATAAATTGCACATTTCTAGTGTCCAATCTATATAGAGGCAGCAATTAACTGAAAATTAATAATGAGACTTTAGAATATTGCTTCCCATGAGAGTACAGTGAAGAGCAAATTATAATGCACAGTTTTGTACTAAACCTTGTACTAAAACGACCCAACTTAATTCAGATTAAAAAAAACTGTTCCCACCGGAAGTTCTTTCATCACTATAAGGTTTTTGATGTTTGTCCTTGTTGGAAAAGAAAGATAGGAATTGTTCGAGTACTTACTGCCATTTTGAAATTCATCAATTCTTTCTATTAAACACCACGATACATACACGACACAATCACGGTATTTAATCACTGGAAAATGGAAAAAAATATTTTATTTCGTGTAAAAAAAAAACATCTTCTGCTGCATTTCGCTGGTCAGCACGCCGACCACCGAAATAGGGATACTCCAGGCTTCGAAATGTTGCACCATGCACGTCATGCAAAATGTAGCGGTGCAGAGGTTTTTGGGTGTTTTTGGTTGTTAAATTACTATCATTATCGGGATGTGCTGCGTTTTTTTTCTTTTGCTTTATTTCATGTTGCTTAATGCTTACGACAAAGTCTAAAACTGTTCCTCAAAGGTGCTTATTATTTTATTTTGGAGATTTTTCATGCTTGCGCGCTTCACACGCGTCTACGTACGCGGTATGCTCGTGCCAGTGACAGTCAGAACACAAACATATATCATCTTAACAGAGGTGTGTAGTTTAACAACTTACGTTTCTGAAATACTTTTTTGTTGGCATGCTGCCCTATGCTGCTCTCTGCCTCTGTTTACCGCCTCCACGCCTTGTCGCTTGTAATACTTTATCTTACTCAGTTTTCATCGTTGGCCGTTCATATAACGTTGATTGAAGAGTGTTGAAGTTACGTTAAACTTCTTGTTTCCACTGTCCCTTTGCATATGGCATCTGCTTCTTGGCATGAAGTTCCTCAATACAGTTACGATTTTCTCTTTGATTGTTTGCGATTTTACTGACTTCTACTTGTCGTCGTCTTAGTTGCCGTTCGATATAAAATATACTCTTGCATCGTGTTGCGTTGCTGCATTGAAATGAGTTGGTTTACAGTTTTAGATACGGCTAAAATGGGTACATTAACCTATAAACTGTACGTATGAACTGTCCCGAAATCGTATCAAAAACTGCCAAATGTGTGTTGCCTACAAATTTTATTTTTACAAAAACCATTTGGTCGTTGAAAACATGAGGAAAAATGACTTTAAAATCAATATGATTATGAAGCTGTGACTCATGTTAAGTGGTAACATGAACTGCATCATAATTGCAGCGAAAACTTGATTAGATCGATCAAAGTGTCACGTCAGAGGAAGTTAGATCGTTGTATGATTTTAATAATCAATCTAAAAATCGATTGCCTTGCAGCAATGTAACACTAATAATGGCTAATTTAGGATTATGTTCTTCAAAAATAGACAATAATGACTAGAAATTTTAAAGAAAATCATAATGATCGTCCAAACTTTCCTGTGAAGACCCCTTGATCGATCTTAACGTACAAAACAAATCCCAACCCAAACATCAATTTGTTGGCAAAGTATAGCTAACTTACTGACCCTCACAGGGAGAAGTCTCAACACGCGAACCGGTTAGAGCTGTCGGTACTATTGTTTGCATTTGGTTGTGGGTGCCTTTCGGTCGTCAGGAGAGCAGGATGCTCAGGTCGCGGAGCTGAGAGGAATTCTGCGCTGGCGCGTGCCTAAAACGTTCCCGCCGCCCTCCAAACCATCCGGCAAGTGGTATACAATGTTATGGATCCATTCTATTGTAGTGTGGTGCACCATTTAAGTTATCCCTTTATCTGCTATTTATGATTAAAATGGTTGGTTTTGAAGATACCGGACGTCACCGGTACGGTAATGCGCCAACACGTCTTGCCCGTCAACACATTGCGGCTGCCATCGGTCGTTAGGACAGGTTGTACACGTGGATATACTGGCTGTTTGAATGATCCAGTGGTGGATACTACTATTACTATGCGCTATGTGAATCGTTATATTGTTGAGTGTGGTTATATTGCGTGGTGCGTGGAGAACGTAAACTGCATTTGGGTTCTGTTTTAACACTGCTCTGCGCTGAGTGTTTAGTCCCAGCACCGGTTCTATTGAATGCCACCATTCTGGACAAATGGCGATCGAGTCTGCATTGATCCGGACCGTCCATCTCTGTTGGCGGTGTGCGTGTAGCTATGCGAGCGCCCTTACGAATTGGATTGCAATCAGGCAGCTTTTGCGAGCTGGCTGGCCAAATTACCCGATTAGCATCGCATTCGCGCTCGCACAGAGCACGCTCGCCAATAGAGATCCTGCGGGCTCCGAGAGTACAATGGAAAGGGATGCCATTGGCTGTGTGCTGCGATTTTGACTGGCGATTTTCAAACGCGATGTCCATCCATTTGGCCTTCGATGGTGGTTTTTGGGGAAAAGAATAAGTCTATTTCGTACGGCGAGTATTGCGATTGCGAGTGTGTGGGGTTGAGTTGAGGCGAATGGCTATTTCTTAAGTGATGCATTATATGTCTGATACTGGCGGTTGCTGCTTACAAACTATTGTCGATCCGAACGACAGATGGCAGAAACGACGGCCGACTGTGGCACCGGTAAAATCGACGTGGGCTCATGCCGTACCGGTCGCGTACCGGTTGGATGTGTAGGATACACTGTGACTGTGACTGTGATTCGTGGTGCAATAGTGGTTGTGTTACCGGCTGTCGACCAGAATTGCGTGCGCCTCCCGATTGTTTATTGAACAAACAAATGACTGTTACGAATAAGTGCGAACGATATAGCGGGTTTGGTTTACTGGTACATTTAACTAGAGATTTGCTTCGTGCCGGCGTCGCCACCGGCCACTTATACACCTACACGTACGCATAAGATCATTATAGACACTACAATTTTCACTATCCATTCACACATTCGCTCGCCTCCAACCGGGTAATGGGGGAAAGAACGTTCGCTGTAAGTTTGATGTCCACCCCGTTGGCAGCTGCTCCGTGGCGTGGCGATTTACAGTGTGACGTGTGACAGCTGGCGCGCACGGAGACGAAACTTGCAACAGGCTTTCTTTCCGCGTGATTGCCACTAGCTAGTACGGCACAACTGTCTGTACATCTCGCCGTCCTGCGCGAGCATCCCCGTTGCTCACGTCTAACTAATCATGGGGAAGAAAACAACCTGTACACACCACCGGCCGACTACTGCAGACTACAAACTTTACAAACATTCACTTGCGCAGCAGCACATCGATCGCACGCTTCCCGTTCGCGTTCCGCAGCTCGTTGTCGACGCGCTTCCGCAGCAGGTTGTAGATGTCCACGCACTGCAACTCGGCCGCCACATGGAGCGCGGTGTTGCCACGGGCATCACCATGGTTGAGCGGTAGCTTGGGCAGCTTGAGCACCTCCTGCACGACCGCCACGTTCCGCGAGAACACGGCGTAGTGGAGCGGCGAACGCTGCTCGTGGTCGAACAGATCCTGCTCGAGCGGAAGAACGGCCGCCCGGAGAATGGCCTGGACGATGGCGAGGTTGCGGTTGCAGATGGCCGTGTGCAGGACGGACTGCCCGTTCGCCGACGGGATGGTCGCGTTCGCACCGTGGCCAAGCAGATAGCCGAAGATCGCCCGGTGGCCCGTCTGCGCGCTGATGTGCAGTGCGGTGAAGCCCTCCTTGTTCTGTGCGTCCAGCGTGATGCCGTGGTCGCGGTGTAGCCTCACGCAGTACCGGACGATCTCGAGGGTGCCGCGCAGCACCGCCAGATGTAGGACGGAGTTCTTCGTGTTCGCTTCGACCGCGGCAAGGAAGTGGGCGACGGAGTGATTGTTGACGAAGTACTGCAGCGCATCCAGCCGGTTGCTCATGGCGGCGATCGAGAGCACGTTGTGGCCGAACTGGTTGCAGTGCTCCACGTCCGCACCGTACCGCAGCAGCAGGTCGAGCGTGGAAAGTGGGGCGCGCGAGAGCGCATGGAACAGGGGCGTCGAGCCGATCGTGTCTTTCGTGTTCACGTCGAACAGGGCGCTCTCGAGCAGGTGCTCCAGGATCCGGTTGTTACCTTCGCGCGCCGCACAGAAGAAGAGCTGGTGTGGATGCTGCTGCGGTGATTGGTTTTTGGTTCCGCTGTGCACAGGCGAGAGCGCAATCAATGTTTTACCGATCGTATCGATCGAAGCACCCTTCTGCAGCAGAAGATTAGCGATGTCGATCGACTGTTTCCGTATTGCGATCGCTAGCACGGCATCAAGCTCTTCCCGAGTGTGAACGGCACCGCATGAGAGGTGCTCAAGAAGGGTTCGCACGATCACCGTACTTCGATTGCTGACCGCCAGATGCAGAGGCGTCCATCCCTCGCTGTTTGCGAGCGTTGGGTTGGCTCCGTGTTTGAGAAGGATCCGCACACGCTGCGCGTCATTACAGAGGCATGCGAGGTGGAGTGGTGTCGTACGAAATCTTGGGCTTGCCACATCTACATCGTACAGCTGCAGAAACCGTTCTATCGTGCGCTCGTCCCGAGCGTGATGTAGCGGTGTAAAGCTATCGCCGCGGGAATCAGCTGGAGAGAGGCAGTAGTCAAACCGCTTCGTCACACGCACTAAATCATCCAGAATGGTCTGGTTCTGCAGAACTGCCGGTAACGCTACACTCTCCACCCGCTGCCCACTGTGCAGCAAAGTCCGTACGATCTTTCTCTGTTCACTTGCGATCGCTACCTCTAGTGCACTTTCACCGAGCTGGTTCTTCACCGCAGCGTTTGCACCGTGTCGCAGCAGTAATCGCACAGTTTTCACACACCCACACTCCACGGCAAAGTGTAACGCACTGTTTCCGTTCGTATCACGCAGCTGTACGCTGGCACCCTGCGCCAGCAGCAACCGTGCCACATCCGGATAACCTTTCCGGGCGGCAATCTGGAGCGGCGTCAGACCCTGCCCGACGGTGTCCTTGCGATTCACGTTACTCTTTACCTTTCGATCAGCTTCGAGCAGGAAGCGCAGCACGTTTAGCCGCCGGAAGGCGACCGCCTTTGGGTAGAGCGCACCGTACTCGATCGACTCGTTGGAGAGCATGTACTCGACGAGCTCCTCGTTGGTGTCGTCGCAGTACTGCAGGAACAGGTCGACACACGCCCCGGCCGTCTTGGCGCTGAGCAGCTCGTTGTTCTTCAGAAACTCGATCGCGTCCTGATCGTTGTTGAGGAAGATCCACGAGTACTGGCTGTAGCCGTGCTCGCCGTTCGCGTACCACCGGGCGCCGGCGTTCGTGAGCGCCTTCACCATCTCCACGTTGCTCAGCTTGCAGGCCACCTCGAGCGGCGTCTGACCGCAGACGTCGCGCTGGTTCAGATCGTGGCACTGGTCGAGCAGCAGGTTGAGCAGCTCGACGTTACCCGACAGCACCGCGTAGTGCAGGATCTCGGCGTTGCCGTCCACGTTCACGTCGTAGTCCGGGTGCGTTTCCAGGAAGCTTGCGAACAGGCGATCGAAGTTGACCACCATCGGGATGGCGTCGATCTGCGCGTACCCGAAATCAGTCACGATCTTCGACAGGATGTCCTCGTCGTTGCTCAGCACGGCCAGGCTGTAGCAGAACTCAACGCGCGCCGGCACATCCATCAGAATGGCGTGCAGAGGGCGCCCGCACGGCAGCGAGCTGACGCACTCCATCAGGTAGGACAGCGGCTTGAGGAACTCGTCCACCCGCCCAAAGTCCAGCAGATGTCCCAGCAGCATGCAGCTCTGGTGCTGTATAAGGTGATCCACAATACCGTAGTTCAGATGGTTGCGACCGAGCAGATATGCCTCCGTGCGGATCGTGTCCCGAATCTCCGCACAGCTCCGGTACCGGAGACCGCCGAGTGTGTTCTCCTGGTACCGGAGCAGGGCCAGCTTCTCGCCAAACTCCCACCGGTGCCGATCGTAGATCTCCGAGATGATGTTCTTCGACAGCTTGATCAC
>KZ067361.1:9169-19231 GCA_002091845.1 Anopheles cracens | reverse complement strand
AAGAGTGCACCGAACGGAAGAAAACAGACTAAAGATATCTGCGCGCGAAAAGTGCGAAAAAAAACGAAACCTTTCTTTCAAAGCTACGGACAGACACTCGGGCAGCGCTTTTGGCCTGCTCGTAGCACAATTTTAACGGAAGCCGCGGACGTCTTAGGGGCTACTAGCCGTGAGCAGAGGAACCCGAAAAGGAGGCTGTCAGATAAAAAAGTTGTTTAAATAACAAAAGTGTACGCTATTTTTGCCACATTCCACGGGCATCCATACACCGAGTCTTGGTTTTTTTTCTCTCTCTCTCAATTTGTTGGCATTTTTTATCTGCTTTCCGGGAAGCCGTTTGCAAGGGCTACCGGGCGCCATAGACTTGAATGCCTATTTCTTGGCTTGTGCGTTTTTTTTTCGAGGAAAAAGGTATTATTTTTGCTCACTTGTTTGCTCTTTGCGAAATGTTTTCAGTTGGGTGGAGTTGGCAGGAACTGTGGATCTTAAAATATATAAATTTTGCTATGCTGTACCTTTTTTTACAGCAGGCCAGTGAAGTTTGAAATTGTATTGATTTTGTTTTAAAATTGGTTGAAATTTGTCTAAAGATACTTAAAAGCTCGCTTGTTCTTTGTGATGGAAATTATGTATGTATATTGATTATTGAATGATGTCCTATATCATATACAACAAACAAACTAAAAGCGGTCGCACACGGCCAGCAAACATTTCCGTTCGATCATTTCCACTCAAATTGCAACAGAAATAGTGCATAAAAATTCAATCTGGCTGCGATCCGACCTCGCAGTTGGTTTCCACCCGAAAGGAAACCCCAACCCAACCCATTAAAACCGTCGCCATAAAAATGACTCCCAGCTGCCAGCTTTCACCGTGCGCAATGATTTAGCAACTGCAAAAGAGACAGCCACCGTGTCTCGAAGAAAATGTTATTTTTGCAATAAATATTCTCCAAACCCTCATCACGGCCAGCGTCCGAGCGGGCGAGCGCAAGAAGCGATAATGACAGTGGAGCTGGATGTCAACCAGCGGACTGAGACTTTCCCACCCCCTGTTCGGTGCAGAGGGGACGGGGTTGAAAGTTTTCTTCCTTTCCCCCCATTGTGCGCCATCGCATCCTTCCAGTTCCAGCGCCTTTGTCTCCGTGCACTGAAGCGAACGGGCATCGTAGGAGTGCATCGTTTTTCTTCGACCCCACCCCCCAGTCACCCATTTCTCACCACCCAGGGCTCGTGGAAGCTGGATGCCGGTTCCATTACCGCGCGAGCCGTGGGGTGGGGCTTTTTCTTGCGTACTATCAGTCACCTTTTGAGTTGACCGGTGTAGCCGTCCCGGGTGTAGCTGGGAAAACGCCGGGTAGTTTGTATTAATTTCCACATTTTCATTCCCATTTGCACTTACTCTCGTGCCTTCCTGTCCTCGTACACACACACACCACCCATCGGGACAAACAGGGCGGTGGGAGGTGCATTGAAATACAAAGTGTGCACAGAAAACCTTGGGAGACCGTGCGAAGCAAAACGGAGAGAAATTAATTTATTTCTCCACGGTGCAAAATAAATTACACAAAAAAGCACGCAGCAGCCGGAGAAAATGGAAAAGTATTAACGAAACAAAAAAAAAACGCACACACACACACACACAACGAACCAACACAACAAGATGAAAACAAACCAACGGACGGGCGGAACGGTCGGTGCTGCATCAAGCTTCAAGAAAAGTTGCCGCTGACGTGTTTCATCTCCGCTGTGACGTGGGGCGGGCGGGCTGGATGTGGTCGGAGGGGACGAGGGGACAGCAGTAGCAACAGCAGCAAAAACAAAAAAAAACGGAACGGGTCAAAGGTGGACCAAGAGAGAAAGGACAGCACTTGACGACGGACACCTAGACGCTTTTCAACGCCGTTTCCCTCCGCGGAGGAAACCGTCCACACTTTATCGCCTGCGCTCGTCAACCGATTCGTTTCCAGCTTGATGGAGAGGGTTGGGAAAAGTTTACGTTTTTTTTCTCTCTCTCTCTCTCTCTCCGTCCACTCGGGGCCCGGGGCTTTACCTTTATTTAGATTTGAAAAGCGCAAACGGGCGAACGGGCGAGATGGCGACGTGGATCGAGACGAATCGAGAATGGGGTTTGAGTTTTCTGTGTGTTTTTTTGTTGCTGTTGTTGCCGTCGTTGTTCTTGTTTCACTCCCCGTTTTCCCTCCTTTCGTATTGTTGTGCTTTACACTCGACGGAGCTTTTATTTTTACGCTGTCAGTCAGCTGCACTGCAGCGGAATGGAAAGTTGCTGGACGGTGTGGGATGCGATGGAATGGGAATGGGGGTTTTGGAGATGACAGGATTAAAAAAGGAAACTATTGGGTGTAACGAATAGTTTGTCTCATTTTCGATTTTTTTTCTTTTATGGTGTATACTTCGTAATTGATGACATGCAACCCTCTAAATGGTATTGATATTTATTTGGACAAGACTTAAACATAGATGCATACACAAATATACACAACAACAAAAAAATGTAAAAAAAATGATAAAAACTTATCAGCACACCTAACGAACGCATTCCGTCTGCGATCTACACCTTCTTTCTGGTATAGTTGCCATAAGAAAAAATAATATCAAATATATGAAAATCGTTTTCAATAAAGCGGTCAGTAGCAGCCTTGATCGGAACTCGGAAACGATCGATAAAAGTGTAGTGGTACTGTTCTGTTCTTCCGTTTCAGTTGCACTCAGCTATTTTAAACCTCCCGAGGAGCCCCATTATAGCTCGATCGTTCCTTCCAATCTCCAGCGGGAGCCAATTGGCCATGTGTTGATTGCTTTATTCTGTGTGATGAGGTACATTCCCATCACCTAAGTTGATTGGTAAACAGATAAACGGAGAAAATGCATCCCTATTACTGTCTTTGTGGTCACGGGCGAGAGAGTTTTCTCTATCACTGTGACACTCTTAAAAGTTTGATGTGGTAGCACATTAAGTCGATGCGATCGAGGAGGAATATGATGAACGAAGTAGATTTTTATGATTTTTACCATAAAAATAGATAGAAAACATTGCCCTCCCAAGGTCTGCTGACCGGTTGCACTTACACTAATGGCGCTTCTACATTACCAGACTGAATTCAATCCAATCAAGAACCGTGGCACTCAGCGACACGTGAATTAATCATGTTTTCTGCAATTAAATCCGCAGCACCGGCAAGGTGGTCTATCCATCTCGCTCTTTTACTCTCTCTTTCTCTTTCTCACACTCTCTCGAGCGAACATTTTTCACGCTAATTAGAAACACGTCGTAATGAAGTTAAGCTTGAAGTGCCGTTTTTTTCTCGTTGGGGAAGATTTTTAAAATATGCGTTAGGGTGGACATTTTTTATTCGTTTATTTTATGTTGAGCATGCTGAAGTGAGTTTGATTGCACCGTCCAGTTCGCTGGGGAAGTGTAATTGTAATTAATTTAGACATAAAAATTAAACAAGTGAAAAAGACCGTCCGCTCCTCGCGAGGGAAACACATGAAGTCGCATCAGCTCGGCTGTTAATGTTTCGTTAATGATTGCTAGACATTCAAGAGCTGCTCCGAAGAGTTGGCAGTGTAACGAGCCATTGAGGTTTATTTGCATTCGGTGCGTCCGTGCGACGCTCGTGATCGATCAAAATGGCTTTGTCTGGGAGGAGCTCGTTAAACGCTACTCGAAACGATGTCGATTCCGTAACGTTTATGTCTTTCATCGCGGAGTTGGAGTTGGACTGGGAAAAAAGAAGGACCTGGACAGTTCCGTCGAGACAGAAACGACGGCCAGTGTCCTGTCTGCACCTCCTTTAGCGCCATCCTCTCCGCCGTGGTTCAATCTAGCTCCTGCCCACAGAGTACGACCATGACGACGACGACGGCGATGATGAGGTTTTAATTGTGTTATTTTTTAATTAGGCAAAAAATTAAAACGTTTGTCCGCTGCGTTCGTGCGCAGCCCGCTTCCGTGCGTCTGGACAATTTTTCGAGCGGGCGCGCCGGTCCAGCGAGCACCGGGCGAAAAAGAACGTTCCCGCTGTTTCCGCCTTCCCGGCCAATGCGACCGTCTGTCTGACGAACCACGGACGGATCCGCTCGCAAGACGCTGATGTTTGAGTCAACAACTTGCTGGCATCTTTCGTCGGGGTTTTTATTCTCTCTTTCTCGCTGTGTGTTCTATGGAAAACTCGTTTCACTCGCAAAGAAAAGAACTGGGTAAAAAGTTATCGTGCGACGCTGGTAAAAAGTATGCTATGGCCGGCGTGAAAAGAGGTGTCTCGAGTGGGCTTGCGGTGGAAAACAAGGGCGAAGCGGGAGAAGGTTAAAGCTTGGGCAAATTCTCGGCGGACACCACGGCGAATGGCAAACAAAACCCGGGAGGGCGGGAAAATGCAGAAAAACTGGCTCCTCTATTGATCCCTGCGACAGGCGAGGGCAGGACACACCGGTGGATGCGGAAGGGTGGTTTTCTTAATTAAAAATAAGATTTTTTTCGTCCTTCATTCCGACCAGTGGATGTTGGTTCCTCTCAAAGCTGGTAGGAATGAGGGGGTTGGCCGAAGAAAACAAATGAAGCCGAGGGGTTGTGGGAAAGTAGTTACGATTTTCGTTCCCGGCTGCCCCGTAGAATATTTTCAGTGAACTTTGAAGGAAAAGAAAAATAAATAGTCAAGTCAAAACTTCTTATTCAGGTTTCCACTCAAACTTCCATCATGCTCCATATTAAAAATATCCCATCTGTTTATAGACTCTTTGTTTATAAGAAAATGTGAGGTTTTCCAATATTTCAGTGCTAATGTTTGTCCCGTGACGCAAGTTTTAAGCAGACTGAATTATTACCTAGTGTGGTGTCCAACTCAAACTCACTGTCCATAAGCCGTACCATTGTGCCATACTTGTCAAATATTCAACGAAAAATCAGCGCGTCCATTGCCACCGGTAAAGGCTACTAGGATATACTATTATATAGACTCATTATCTAGGAGTACCATTTGGTTTTGGCTAGAAAGATTGTTCAACATTCCTTACTCACGATACTCACGCTACCGAACGTTGATCTGTTCGTGCAGCTGAGACATTAAATTGAATACATTACAGCCCACCAGCCCTCCAGCCCGAAACATTGCACTGTAAAAGCCCATAATAATTACGATCCATCGCCTGCCATCGCCCGGGCCTGGGCGAATGTTGCCGCCATTGCTAATTAATCAAAAAACCCGGGACGTTGTCTAACGGCTTCGGCGGACCGTGTGTATGGTGTGGCCGCGGTCGTGAAGAAATGTAAATAAAAGTCTGATTCCAAGCAGCAGTAGCGGCAGCGGCAGAAGCGATACAGCGAAGGAAAAAAGCGCTGGGGAATAATAATCGTTCCCCAACGACGGGATGGACGGAAAGATGGGTGCTTTTGGCTCGCCAGTCGTTCGTTACACTCGACTGGCTTCATTTCGGGTGTGCCCAGCGAACGGAGAGGCGATCCGGAACCGGAACGAAACACTCGAGCATCGCTCGAAGACTGGGCAAAGAAAATGCAAAGCACTGGTCATTAAAGGAGCGCTGCGAAAGACAGAGCCGCTGAATGGGTGGAGTGGCCCACAACAAAAAAAAAAAGAAATAAAAATCCAGAACGCATTCTGCTGGCAGCAGAGATTGGCTCCGTAAGCAGCATAGAAGCTTCCGTCCATTCTTGTGCTCTTTTTTTTGTTTCTATATTCAGTCACCGGCGGGGCGTCTCCATTCTCGTCTCCTGCCCAGCGTCCTCGCACCGGTACCGGTCTCGCATTTTATGTTCCTCAAATGGCAAATCATTCTCCTAACGCACCGCTCACCCCACTCCACCCACCTCTCCCTTCTCAACCCAAGCACCCGCATATTTTATTCCACTCGGAATGGGGTTTTTCTTTTCAATTTCGAAGCTTTTTCTGCCACCCGGAGTCCGCTGTGTCCATCGGCCCCCTCGAACGGGTGGGCGGTGGCTGGAGGAGGAACGCTTTGTTTGGTGCTTCGTTTAGGTTTCCTTTCGAAGGGGCCAGGCGGAGGGTTTGGGGTATTTCGAAATAAAGGATGTTTTTTTTTGCTTTGCTTCAAACTGTTGGAAAGCTTCCTTTTTGATGAGGAAAAACGCCGATTGTTCGAAAGGCGGGGTCAAATGATGTAGCGGCGAGCTGTAAGAACGATGTAACAGCAGCACAACACAGAACAGAGCGCTGGGTCTGGTCTGCTGTTCGGTTAACGATGGTACAATTTATGCCCGTTGAGTTGTGTAGTACCGAGTATTGATTTAAAATAGTTTAATTTGTGTTTCACTTATAAACGAAGTCGGTTAATCCTTACAATTAAAATTGAAATTATAGAAGGCGATAATAATAGAGACATTTTATGGAAGCAAGTTTTGATCATAGGATTGCATACTTTCGGGCTGATTAGCTAAATTTCCGCCAGTAAGGAATGCAATCTGCAGTATACGCACTCTTCGTATTGTTTTATTAGTTTGTATAATATTATATCAATATTTCTAGATCATTGTACTGGATTCCTATGATTTATCAAGCAGATTGTACACTTGCAGGTGCAATTTGGCTGAATCAGTCTAAAAACATGCCAGTTGTAGCACAAAACGCTTTATTAACACATTGTTAGCCATTTATTCGGTGAGTCCTTATAAAGCTTACAAGTTGTGCTGATTGTGGTGCTTTAATCAAAATTATGAATATCATCGTCGTTCTAACTTCTTGCTTTGCACAAGAGATTGTATGTGGGACGTTCATATTCTCCGAAAAAAATCCAACAACGTTGCAGCCAGCTGACCAAACGAAAAACGACATTTCATTTTGATGTGTTTACCTAAGCTCGTTCATCTCAAGCTTCTACTCCTGTTCCTACTGCTAGCTGCTCTTGGATCGTGCCCTTTTCTCATAAGCTTTTTTTTACGGTCAAGTGTTGCCCTTTCTTTCCAGTCCAGTCTGGTTTTGCAGTTTCCTAATGAGTTTTGCAGCAAAAGATGGCCAATCGCTAGACCAATAACCTGCCGTCGGTGAGTTGAAAAGACGTGCTTAGGCAAATGCGCACACACACAACCAGAAGAAACGAAAGCATGTCCGAAAACAGCTTATCACCATGTGATTAATGGCACCTGGTGGGATTTTTTTCGGACGCTTTCCAGGGAGGGAATGAATAATGAATATTCGGGGCTGGCAAATTAATTCTTGTGTCCTTTTGCGGTTATTTGAAAAGTTCAACTACGTACTTCGGAGAAACATTGGTGAGCGTTTTCTTTAAATGCTAATATCATGACTTTCTGAAACTTAGTGTCAAAAAGGAATTTACCAACTAGTCCAAGACATGCTATTTGTTTTTTAAATAATTCAAATGCATTTTAAATCAGTCCCACCTATTTTGCGGCACTAATATCAAATATTTTACATATTTTAAGCATCATATTCTTCGTATTTTCTAGCGCATACGCGCACGACGTACTAAACTGGGCTCAAAACAATGAATTACTCAACGCATTTTCTTCCCCAGGATTATCTTTACAAGCTCACCCTTTCCCACGCAGACTATCACGTTTCAGCCCGACGAAGAAAGTAAAAGCACGCAATTTTTCATCACCCCCCATCCCAGTTTCGAACGCACTTGGAGCCAATGTTGTCAATGAGCTGGTAAAGGCTGAGCTGGTGTCGAGTGTGGCGTCGTCTCGACGCGCATCCCGCCACGTCGAACGGGCATTCGTTGATTAATTACCGCAGCGCAGTGAAGAAAAACAAGTGAATAAATAAATATGAAGCCCTGTAACGCAACGCCTCGCGGAGGGTGCCGTTGAAAAAAGGGATTCAATAAATTGTCTCCAACCGGGCGGATCATCCAGCGCTGGTAGCGAATGCTTGCTTGAGCGTTTCAACTCTGACGCCATGTGATCCT
Source organism: Anopheles cracens (assembly GCA_002091845.1). Taxonomy (NCBI): domain Eukaryota; kingdom Metazoa; phylum Arthropoda; class Insecta; order Diptera; family Culicidae; genus Anopheles; species Anopheles cracens. The sequence goes on along the minus strand of KZ067361.1, from coordinate 11,306 downwards.
GATTCCAATGCGATGCGAAGTAAAATAAGACAGAGGAACTTCCATCGTCGCGGTTATGCAAGAGCGATACCTTCCCCGCACTCACACATGTGCCAAAGGTGGGGGGCGAGCAAGAAATTCACCTGCTGACGTAAAAATATAAGCAGTTATTTTTCAAATTAAACACACCCAGGTTCACCTCGTTCGGGACCGTTTGCGTTGTACCGACGGTGATTCGGCTGCGGAGCAGCACAAACGCGGTGGTTTGTTGCTTCTTTTTTCACCTTAATGCATCCCTCCATTGTGAGGGTTTCTCGGGTTGTATCACTCACCGTGCGGAAGACGTGTTGCGAACAAAAAGCACACTGGCTGGCTGGCTGGCGGAAAGGGACTTGAAAAATGTGTCCGAAACTGTGGTGGAGCTGAGTGCGGCAGGGGAAGGAGAAAGAAAAACACACTCACTGTTTGCTATCATTAAATCTTGGTGACTGCTGCGGAAAACGCGTCCGGAAGATATGGTGAGGTGAAATGCATCCACTACATTTTGGTGCGAAAAAACGTTTCTTCGCACAGTGCAGATATATCTGGACTTTGAAAGGATAATGTAGTAAGGAAGGTATTTTTCGTTATTTTCAGAATGTGGCACAGTTTTCAGTTGTTCTCGAGCAGATAGTTGATTCATTCCTATTTTGTAAAGAATACATCTAATACGTAATGCGGTTTGCATACTTTACGGTGCTATTTAGTTCATCAAAGTAGGCAAAGGCTAATCGAATAATTGAGTTAGAATAAAGCTTTTTGGATGGGATTCTAAAAGAAAATGGCAAGTACTTAAGTAAAATAGAAATGAAACGTATTTGTACGTTTCTGAAGTGTTTGGACCTAGAAATCCTAAACGTGAAACTATTCTAACATTTGATTAAATATGGGAAAAGGCATTTTAAAAGCTAAAAAAAGACTATTCTGCAATCTTATTACGAACCACCATATTGAACGGAGGAAGTACATCATTGGTCGCAGGGTTTATACAAAAAAAGGGAAACCAAACCAAAAATACACCCAGCGAAAGCGGGTTGGTCCAGCAAGAGCATCGTATCGATCGTAAAAAAGAGAACATCGTGGAGGGTTTTATTGGTACAAAAAGAAAGGAACGTATTTTTTTAATGGAAACCATAACAAAAACATTCGTTAGAAAAGGAAGGTTGTATACGCCGAAAAAGGACCGGGTTTAAGTCGACCACATAATAAAAAAAACCTTCGCCGGCGGCAGGCAAAGAGTGTGAAGGAGAAATGCGCGCGCGCGCTCGTATGAATTTCACAGGCATAACGATAAAAAAGGGAAAAAGGAAAGAAAAAAAACCCGTCCCGACCCGGCTGTTGTGGTAGCAATGCTTGCATCGCCCCAGCTCCCGATGCAACATCTCCTCGCGTTCCGCACGTGGGAGGGATTTTTTCTTCCCTTCCTGCGTATTTTTTTTTGCCTATACCCTGAAGAAAAGAAAGGGCGAGAAAGAAACACATCCTTCCGCAGGCGAAGCGTTTTGTGAGGTAGAAAATAAAAGAAACAACATCGTTGGCGCCTCGACGTGCTGGCGCTTCGGTGTGTATGTGTGTTAACAAGTAATGTGTTGATACGGTGCGAAGAATGACTCCGCGCACAAAAGGGGTTGGGGGTTAGGAAAAGCGGGATGAAGGGGTGGATGAGTGTGGGCCTGCCATTTTGTACGTGTCCTTTCCTGGGGCTCTCTTTGGCGAGGTGTCTGAAGGCATGTTTGTAATTTTGCGCACTCTTGCGGGCCTTTTGAAGTCTCCGCTGGAGCGTGAACACAGTACGGGTAATCGGATTGAAATAAATATTGGAAAAAACAGGATGTCGATAGAGACATTTTGTACTTTCTTTTCTTCTATAGAAATTGGTTCATCTCCATATTTTACTAAAAGTGTATTGTAGAACAATTGTCATTCGATTATTAATACTATTGTATATCGACTGAGTAATTAGGTTTTTAGTCTACTATCTGTGATTATTGGATAAAATATATTTATATAATCGTAACTTATAGATCGGGCAACGTTCATTTAAGTCAAACCCCTACATTCTGGATAAACTCAGTTCCATGCCATTTTTGGGCAATAAAAATCCGTTTGCCGTTTTTTT
>KZ067356.1:89043-113147 GCA_002091845.1 Anopheles cracens | reverse complement strand
ATAATATTAGAGCAATTAAGCGAAGATCAAGATCAGGCCCGACAGACACACACAAGCGGCGTTTATTATCCATAATTCATCGACCAAGCTGCAAAACCCGTCCGGCGGATCCACCTACCCGGGTGGTAAAAAAACATAGGCCCCACTTACGTAACGTCCACGGGCGTGCAAGCCAGGGCAGCAAAGCGGATGGATGCCACTGCGCGAAGAAAGCGCACGCACCCGCCCGGCCCAGTGCGTGAACTTGAACTACACGGTCGTTACGGTCGAGCTGGCCCTGTCCAGACCGGGTCAGCTGGTCCGCATGCAACACCGCGAACCTCACGACCAGGTCGGTTGTAAACAACCCGCGTGACACATCTTCGAAATGGGGGGAGGGGATTCCGGTGGCGGACGTTGGCCACCTTAATGTCCCACATCCGTCGCCCGCCCCTCCGGGTTAGGCCGTTTGTCATTGCACCACGCGGCGCTCCCATCGAGCGTAATAAAATTCCGTCAACAGAAATGGAAAAATGGATTAGTTTTCGGATATTGTCACGGCACCTCGATCAAGGTGTTTTGAAGCGCGGCTGTATTGCGCCGAGAGCACCGGCGGCGGACAATGGTGAAGGTCGGTCGGCCGGGGGCCCGGAGGGCACACAACACCAGCCACGGAGGTGTGACGTCGTGTCCGTGTCACGAGATCGCGTGCGACGTTCTCGTGAGTACGCGGGCGCGTCCGTTTGCTGGCTACAATTAAGTAGAATAAATCAACGAACGAAAGTTCGAACGGGCGCCTTTCACACCGCACCGCAAGAAGGGCTGGCAGGTATGATGCGTGCGTATGCCTCCGGATCGGTGGCGAGATCGCGAAGTGAACGTTGATCTCGAAGCGACCGCATTGCACAACCCACGTAGATTGGAGCCCTGCAGCAGCAGCAGCAGCACCACGGCAAGCCGAGCGCCTCACTTTATTAATACTCACCCAGCCCGATAAGCCCGTGCGTTGGGCGGCTAATGTGCTCATTATCTGGACGTGACAGTCAGTTCGGGGCGTTGTTGATCGTTGGACCGTCCGGGCAGGTCCATGAGGTTTGGAAATTTTATGAACTGTTTGACGCTACCGGGCGGGCCGAGTGGCCTGCGTTGCAGAGCGGGAGCGGGTTTCTGTTTCCTATTGGTCTTATTAATTTTAATGGCACCTAACCTAACCCAACGCGAGAGGAGTTGGGATTTGTGAGCGCTTTCAATAGGGACGATAAACTGGGCATTAGGGCATTAGGGAGATTAAGCGATCTAATGATTTTATTTTGGAAGCTTCCAATCAGTGCTATAATTGATAGCTTTGACAAGTGTTGCAACTTGGTTCGCTGGACGTTTTTCTCATGGCGTTGTCATTTATGTAATGAACTCGGGTTTCTTTTACTCAAACACAAAATTGACTAATGTGACGAATCTAGCTGAGCACAGAGTGCTGTTCAATAGAATAGAAATTAAAGCCATGTTGAAGAGAGCGTGAGGTAGAACGCGATAAAAATCGAGTCGCGATAAAAAGTACGTAAATAAATTCATTATAAAATTTGATCGAAATTTCAATACAAATACGACGATTAAAATCACGCACACGATCTGAGGGGGAAAAAAGGTTTCAAGTGTTGCGCTACAAACAATGACGCGAGGGTAATCAGATAAAAACTCCATTTCAAACCTGTCGGCAGCAAATTTCGCACAAAAGCAAACAACGTTTATACCACCGCGCTTAATGCGGTTGAACTCAGACCCCGATTCATCCTGTTTTGCAGCACGAATCGGCGCATCTTCAGCGGAAATAATTAGTAAATGTTGCTTCGCGATGAACACACAACATAGCTCCGAGTGGTACATGGTTTGTATGATAAATTTTCAATAGGATTTCAGTGAAATGTAAGCGGACACGCGCACACATTCAAGGGAGAACAGGTAAATACCCAGTAAAATAAAAAGAACCCACGCAGTGTTGCGAGTGTAATCATAAGCTTTTCAATCACTAATTGTTTCAACGTTGTTATTACTCTCGTCCATTGTAGTGCGTTTTCTTTGTGCATGAACTCCCCTAAAACTTGCCTAAAAACCCCCCAAAAAAGCACGTATGTACGATTTTAATTTCGATATCGCGGTCTCGTGCAGTAGCTCCGTTGTACAAAATAGCACGATAGGCATCGCATAACATCAACAAGCGCGGTAAACGATTCTGCCCCCAAACTACCATGAATAAGTTTTGCATATGACGCAACCGACGCAACCTGTGCCGTGATGCGTTTGATGTTGGCGAACGCGGAGTGCAGTCAAACCGCACAAACACACCCATTCCGGTGGTTCGAAGCGGAAACGCTTCAACTGCCGCTCTGGCATATGCTCACATGAAGGCATGGCTGCTCACATCCACTGTTGCCCCGGGTAACCGCAGCGCTTCGCGGAGATGAGAAGATCAAGAGCCTTTTGATGAGTTTGCTTTGATGGGTTTGCAAATGCGGGGATCACTTACGGTTGGTTGATGCTGCTGCTGCTGCCGTTGCTTCCCGGGCGAAGGTGTCGGCTTAGCTGACAGTGTGTATGCGTCGTGTTAAATGAAGCAGTAAATTAGCATCAACACTCACCTATGTTTACCACCCCATTAGCCACGCATGCAGCCAAGGTGAAAGCAACAAAAGCGCGAGCACTATTTCGCGATTTCGCGGCATTCGTGATATAAATAGTGGCCCTATTCTTTCCCACGCAGCCTGTTTGTTTTGTATGAACAAAAAACTAACTTATTTTTTTCAATGAAATTGGTTCCAAAACGGAGGGAGAGAATGATTAAAATGGTGAGCCTATAGACACGGCGAATGAAGTTTGTTTACCAACCTATCACTGGATGTTTTCTTTAGGAAAAACATCCTGAGGAAAGCAAATTTTAAGTTCGCGACATTCTTTCACATTGAGTTCTGCTATTTTAAACCTCAAATTACATCTTTTACATACTTTGATGTATTTTTCAACTCATCCCTACACATTAAAATGATATATTTGATAGTAAATGTATTTTTATAGCGTTTTTGAAGTGAAAACCAGAGGAAAATAGTATTAATAACAACGTTTCTAGATTATTAAGTTGCACATTAACAAACCAATAAATTGACAGCAGTTCCAATTGAAAATAATCTTAACCTTACTTAAGAGCTTTCCAAGAGCAAGAGGTAAGAAAAACACACTTTGTTTATTAAACAATCTTGGTAAAAAAAAAACATTATATAAAATTGGAAAATTGGCACAAATTGATAAAACTCCTGCCCGGTGCCAAAAGGGTGCAAATTCCAAAACCAACACCTGCGTCCATTGCAGCAGCCCCGAAACCAGATCAATAACGATTTTCGATTGCACAACCGTCTTCAACATCGTTCGTCGCTTTTCACCGACTTAAAGTTGAAAGTCGTGTCCAATCTTTCTTCACGTCTGCCGGCTGCTGCCACCTGTGGGCGTTCGCTACCGCCCAAGCTGACAAGGGTTCAACCGGGCGGAGCGTGCACCAGTTTTCAGCGCCATCGCACATCTGCCGCCGGCTTCCGTTCGAGGCACATTTCCGCCAGCGGCGCCCCACCCGTCGCACGCCTGATCTCACACGAAGGGCTCGGGCTCGGAGGACAAATTAATAATTTATCTCTCTTTTTTTCGTTACCGACTGACGGTTGCCATTTAGCGCACGGTGGCGCATCCGTACGTGTGGCGGAGGGTTCTGGTTGCGACACGGCAGGCAGACAGCCACTTGTTCGGGGGCGCACCTGAATGTGTGATCTCCTTTAAAAAGCACGCCTCGCCGGATGATGGTGGTGGTGGTGATGACTGATGCTTTATTTTTCATCTTTTTTTTATCTCGTTTGGCTCCAATCGCTACTTCTCAACAACTTAACACCCTCTGTCGAATCGGGCCGGCAATCTGGGCGGTGCGAGGTGCTGCGGTAGCGCGGAAAAGTCGTGCCAAAACACTTCACCCTCCCGCCATTCCGGCGAATATTGTTATTAATGCTAAATTGAAAATGTGCGATGTTTATCTGGACGGGCCCAGCGCCATGCACGGCCGGGACGAGCGAGCGATCGAAAAAATAATTGCTTCGGTGAGGCAAATAATCTGCCAATAATGCGTCTCCCGCAGGGGTAAGAATGAACGCTGTTGTGTGGATGTTATTGAAAGAAGTAAAGAAAGCCATAATAAGATCGTTAATGATGACAAATAAGTGCGTTTTTGAACATGTTTGCTAGATCATATGTCAGATGGGAACAAATGTTGGACTCTGCAGCGCCATAAGATTTGGTAGATTATAACTCTACAGTGCGTATCATAAATATATGAGCTAACAAGCTGTTATCAGATAATCCGATCGAATAATCATTTTTCATTCTCCAGAGTGTTATACTATTTAATGTCATGCAATGTCGCAATCTTGCTTTTTCTAAAGCCCAAGTCCTCCCTCCAATTAAAACATTAATTTCCCTAGAACAACCTCAATTTTCGAACAATCACGCCTATTGAAACACACTTATGTCATGAGCCTTGTTTTTTGTCGTAAGAATACTAAATTTGCCTTCAAATTAGCAGGAAACTAGATACATTCAACGTTCTACAAATCGCATATCTCGAACAGCACTCAAGAGCCGCACTCCAAAGAGCCACAGGACTGTCAGCAACATTTAAGCAATGGACAAACCAAACATATCTACGTCCGCAAGCGGCGTTAAGCACACTTGGCGATAATTCCCCCGCAACGCAAACATTCGATGACAGGCCGGTGGACAACACTCCAAACAGTATCCGCCCTGTGTTTGCCATACACACCTCACCAAACTTTGGCTGGGTCGTATCCCAGCAATTTCTATCCAGCCTGTCCCAGCGCGGTGTGCGCAGAATGCAAGTTTCGTGCAACTTTGTCCTCCGCTGCGAGAAAAAGGACACCGACAGCGACACGCGTTGCTGCTAATCCATCTGACAGCTCTGCGAAAGTGTCCATTCGCACCTTTCTCGGGCACTCGGGCGAAACTTTTATCTCCAAGTTCTTCGAGCCAAAGCCTTACCCGCTGTGATCGGTAAACACGTGTTCACATCTGTGTTTTCCAGCTCCCCTGTCTCAATCCATTCGCCGCACGGCACATAGAGTCACACGTGAGCCCTCGGAACGGGCGGACCCGTAAAGGGAAAGCAATCGAACAAATTTCCAGCCACCTGAGTCTCCCGGCTGACCCGGTGACCGAAAAAGGGGCCGCCCTGAGCCCAAAATCGTTTGTCGCTCCCGTTTATTTTCCAAACCAATAAAGAAGGCCACTCCAACCGCTAAACCCAAACGCCCCCTCCCAATGCAATACGGGGTGGCGAAGGGCACACACACCAACACACGTGGTGCGTTTTATGGTCGGTTTTGCTGTAATTGACAGTGTTACCTTGAACGATCATAATTTCTTTCTAATTCCCTCCGCTCCGTGCAAGGTTGCGCCGCCAAGTGAACGCCCTTTGCCCTGCGCAACGGCGCTGTAACCCAAGCGATCCAATCTCCCAGATCTCCCTTCGAGAAGGGGAGAGAGAGAGAGAGAGAAAAAGAGAGCGGATGCTGTCCCCCGCACCCATAAATGGACGCGTGCTCTGTTTGTACGTAAAATAAAAGGGTTTTACAAGATCATTACAGGGTTCGTAAGCGTGCGCGCGGACGCTCAACCTGCCATCCTCATCCGCCACGGCACGGAGAGGGCCGCCCCGGTCGGATCGTACCGATCGTACCGACTTAAAAGGTCATATGCATGACGTGTGCGGACTCCGACCATCGCGGGCCCTTCCACCGTGGCCGCCCTGGACGCATCGATGATGTGACCTGCATCGCGCATCGAGACGGGCGACCCAACAGCAACATACCCTTACTTGAGGCGCATCGAAAGCGAGCGCAGAAGGCACAGCAAAACAACAACAAAAAACTGGTTCACCTGGACGACGACGACGACGGCGACGGTTCATTTTTCCCACCGATGACGGTGGTTCTAGTGCGGCTTAACGGCTTAAGGAGACGCTGCCGGATCGCTTGGCAATGGCCAAATTAGATTGCACCACCGCCTGCGCCTGTGGGCCGCCCTGCCGATCGCACTCCTTATGGAGCGGAAAGATGGATCAAGAAATGGTTTTGGCCAAAGAATTAAAAACGGGGTGGGTGAAAAAAGAAACACACACACACTCTCCACGGTGGCGGTCCTGTCTCGCCGTCCATCGGAGCAATAAATTCTTCACCGGAGCAGCGATCGTGGAAGCTCATGCTTCGCCCGCGGCAAGCGCGCAGTAGCCTAGGGTGCTTTTATTGCCTTCAACTGCTGCGAAATGTGCATGCGACGGTGGACGGTCGTGTGAGGCACGAACCAGGCACTGACGCACACACACAGCCCGCGAGGTCCACGCTTTACTGTGAGATACCCACCCCTAGAGTATCGTTTTGTTTTTGGTTATTTGAAGATTGTTGATGGTTTTGTTTTTTTTTTGTTTGAGTGCAGCTGTGGGAGCCAGCCGACGACTTCAAATCCCTATCTTGTGACACGCCCCGAGGTGCAATCTGGGGTGATCGTAAAATGGTCACCAGCGGGCGCTTTTGATCGAAACAGTTTGTGGTATACGTGGAGTACGCAGAGCAGCTGGATAAGTAACGGTATAGAATATGGGAATTGGTGCTTTGCATTTGGATCTGGGCAAGATTCTGCTAACGTTACCTAACAGGGTTTTCATAAGGGAAGTTTCTAGCCATTTCAAGAAAATTTACTAAATAGTTGAAGTGTGTCATTGAAGCTTGTAGTATAAAATGGATATCTTCTGCCACATATCTGCCCAGGCATTCTAAATTCTTAATTTACTTCGCTACTTTACGAAAATGCATCAGCCTTTTTACAGCAGAAAACATCGTAGTAGTCTCAAACAATTCTGTCCACCGCTCCTGCGTACTCGCCCACTGTCCCGAAAACCACACGCGACCGTACTGACCGTATCAATCTCAATCCTCAAACCATAATCTCCCGACGCGGCCACCGTTTATTCCACGCTCGTAGAACGCTTTTATTAATTACAACCTCGCCGTGCCGTGCTGCCCCAAAGCGGACGACAAATTTGGTGCGAACGATTTGTTCACATCGGTTTCGGTAACATTAACAACGACCGTCAACGGTTCCGATGACGGCGGTGGCCATCATCACCGCATGCGAACGGCAGGAGAGTTCACACAGCCCCGTGGCTTCAGCGCAACGCGGTCAAAATTCGCATCGCCCAAGCGAAAGGATCGCGAACTCTCCAGACACGGTGGCACCAGAGTGGATTCGAGATTCGGTGACCTCTAGCCGGTGGATAGTGCGGCGATCGCTGCAGCCGTCGTATACCGCCGATAGCAATTGAATCTCTAAAATCAATTTCGAGCGAATCGGTAAGATCCCCGCCCAGACGAGAGAAAGAGAGAGAGGGACCGTTTCCGTTTTTGCTGTTGTGCGAAAGTTTTCAATGACTGGCCGGCAAGGCTGACGAACTCGTGTCGTTTGATTGTCTGATTGTGTCTTAAACCTGGCTAACGATCGTTAGAGTAGTAGGCTAGTGATTCCGTTTTGCATACAGTTCCACCGTCGCAGTCGAAATCCTTGCGTCGGTACTTGGACGTTTTCATGAATATTCAATATTTCGCTTTTCAAAGAAGGGAGTCTCCCCGGAAAAAGGAGTCATTTTTCGGGAAATATTTCGACGTCTCGTGTCACAGAAACTACGGTAGTCAAAAAGGCACTCTTTGAAAGTTGCAACACGTAACAAGTGTAGCATAAGTTTGTCGATAAACATCGATCGATGGTTTGAGGGATATCTGCCATTATCGTCCTGTAGCTGTAGCGTAGGCTATCTTGGAAAAGAAAGAACGTCAAAACAATGAAACAGAAAACACATATACAGTATAGAAGCATCCAGTTCCAAACGGATTCAAACATTAGATAGCACCTAACCCTGAATTTGTATTTTGGGGTTCTCCGTTTTGGATTCTTTCGGACGTGTTGGAAGCTACAACTTACTCGGTTCGCGTTTGGTGTTAAAGAGAGCTTAATCGTTTAATCTTACATGTTTCATATCAAGATCAGCGAAGGGCTGATCTATGCGGGCTGTGTATACTCGCGAGTCGAGTGCTTGACGTAACGTACCTTAACGCTACAGTATCAATAAGTAAGGACATTAAGCTAAGTAAGGATAACCCTCACCAATAAGTACACTTCTCTAGATCTAGGACAAAGATCCAGTTGGAAATAAGCATACAATTTTGCTCTAAGATTCAGGTATAAATAAGAGGTTCTGCCCAAAAGCATCTCTTCCCTGGCCCTCTTCCAATAGGCAATAATATTTAGATTAAAGGCGCGCGATAACAGAACGTCCATAAACGGATACCAACGCTGAAAGAAGACGTAACTGCCTCGATATGCAATCACCTTGACATCGAGATTCCTCTCGCGCGCCTACATAAAATACTTCACACCAGATGCCGCGCCTGAGCATTCCTCGCACATTCCTCCCACCAATTGCGCTCATAGCGGAGCGTTGTGCGATTGATAGCACGCAACGAAAGCTGTGGCGCTTCCATTCGCCCATCGATTAAGATCTCGCCGCCGCCACTACTGGGACAGTTTTTGATGGACAACCTAAGCATGAGCCCAACATCGTCGCTATTTCTCACGGCTAGTGACATCTCGCACCGCGTGCTGCACCTTGAAAGCGAGCCAACCCCTTGATCTACTGCCCTTTTTTTCTATCGTTCGGCGGATTCCGCCCAACGTCCACGCGAGGACGCGATGCGATGGTAATCACCCCTCGCGCGCCGCACAGATCAGGAGGGATTTTGGTGTATCGGAGGCAATAAATCGTGCATCGAAGGGGGGCCCTTTCGCGTGCACAGGTCGGCAAATGGACCATTAGTCAGAAGCGGGCACCGCGGTGCCAGACGATGGACAAGAAATTACCGATCGCTTCTGTTTCTACGGGGTTTTTCACTACCATTGAATCGTGTTCGGGCGATATTAACTAGCTTAATAGCTATTTAGAAATATCACCAAGAAGCGACAAAACAAGACAAAAAAACAATAAAGAAACTCAACGCTCAACCATTAAGCAATTACAGCCGGCCCGGGAAGCGTTCTGCAAATTGAATATGATCGTTTAAAAAGCCCGCTTCGACGCTGTTTGGTCACGGCAGATAATGGTCCCGGTTGTTAATAGAGCAAAAGTGTGACCTTTACCCGATCGGCGCCAACATTTGCACACCGATTGGGGGCTTTTGTAATCCGTCCGAATGAAAAAAAAAAATGGCACAACAAACGTCCTCCCTCCCCCCCGTTAATTGGTTCGGTGTTTCGAACATCGCGCTTGCAGTGGGTTGAATATATTATCCATTTTTGATTCGCTCTTCTTTTATTGCCCCACAGGACCAGGAAGTTGGAAAAATTGGAGCCCTGGCAGCGTGGCGTTCCAGGAAAAGGATGTAACAATGCGCTGCTCTGATGGCACACGCTGATGCTACATGTGAGCACGGTTTTCCAGGGTGTATCTGTTGCCCTGGTAACCCAATTAGGTGAGCAATCACGTTTTCCACGCGCAACCCCTTACGTTATGCTGAGTTCTCTCCTGTTTTTTCAGGATCTTTTGGAAAATTGTTTACCAATTTGAAAGATATATCCTGCACGCTCCCTCCTAATGGAATTAGGTGACAAATTTAACATCACTTTAGAGCGATCAGATAAGCGCTTGGCTCACGGGTCTCAGGTTGCTCAGGAGCGAATTAAATGCACCAACAAGCAGCCGTATCTTGCATCTCCTCGTCAGCATCAGATAACCCCGCCGTTGGGGGGGTCGTGGCGGAGTTGGAACCTCTCGCTTCACGCGCAATCTTTGCATCTCCCCCCCTAGGCAAAGAGCTGACATTCCTTTCACTCTTCTCAAGTTCTGCGTGCGTGCTGGAGTTCTAGTGTGCGCGATTCTTATCGACTCGCAGACATCCATAGAGACACGCACCGAGTGACACGTGGAGCGACAGACGGCTGAGGTGAATGTCCACAACGTGCGATTTGTAATAATCACGACCTACCCCACACACACACACACACACACACAGGCACGAGTCACGAGTCGCGCGTGTACGCTCAAGAAGTTGGAACTTGACGGACAATGTGCCTCCAACGTACGCGCGCTTATTGACAGCTTATGTCCGGGCGGGTGTCGGATTCACCGCTTCCAAAGTCGTTGGCGGCACCGCGTTCGGTATGATTTATGAGCGTTGGTCGTCGAATCGTCCCCTGATCATGTCCCACCGATAGCTTTATGTGTTTTCTGTCGCCCGCCATTATGCTATTTGTAGCGTGGAGGCTGTGGCGTTGCATTGGTGCGATGATCTTGATGTGTTTCGTGCTCTAACATGAGCCGACTGCGGTCGTTTATGAGAACCAAGCCTTATTAGGGTGTTACCATTATGAGGTGCCCAGCGAGACGATCGGGAATGGTCGGGAAGGAAGATGGCAGCAGTCAGGAGGTCAGTAGCAGCAGCGGCAGCAACAACAGAGGCAGAGTACGTGATGTAGGACAGTCGCCCGGACTGGATTAGGAGATTGTGTAATGGGACTCGAAAATGTCACTTGATCATGGGTGCACGATGTTTTTGCCACACACACACACACGCTCGGCACAGCTGTGTTCGATTCGATACACTTGATTTTGAATTATCTCCGCTCGAACACAGCGACCCGCTTGCCCGTTTGCACAAATTATCCAGTGAGGTGTTGTTTTTTAGAATGCTGTGTCTTCAGCGCGGCACGAAATCAAGATCCGATCCGGCGATGCTGATGATGGTGACTGCCGAGGATGGGGATGGTTGAGCCAGAACGATGGGAATTGTTGCGGCAGTTTGTCGGATTAGCTACGGTGTTGTGGAAGCACGACGCTGCTGGCGGCGTCATTATTTCAACGCCATGCGGCGGGGTGCACCGAGGCTTTCCAAGCCTTTTCCACCGCACCGAGGAGGACGCGTAATGTCATCCGATTGGTGATACGGACTGTTGTTGTCACAAACTAATGCGTGCCAATGCGATTCGGCGTTGCGAAATCTCGATGGGAACGCATTAAAGTGCTCCACTGAGCAATTGAACACAACCTACGTGCACATGCCGCTAGAAGGTGATTGCGCCTGGTGCGTATGCAATCTGGGGCATCGAACAGTGGCTCATGTTTGAAATGAGACAGTAGGAAAATCAATATACATAGAGACAATGTTTCGTTCCAGAAGCTTCTAGGAAGCATGATGTATGCTTTGCACGTTGAAGTTTATAAATAAAGCAAATAGAAGTTAGTCATCCGAATGTGTCGGGTGGAGCTAGGAAAATATAGCATGCATGTGTATTGCAAGCACCATGGCAACACGCCGATGGATACGTTGATTCCATGGAACGGAATTGCTCCATCATTATGAGATACTACTTTGATCGATATTTTACAATTTTCACACGAAACCGACTTCAACCCCCACTTGTTGCCGATGGACAGATTGTCATTTTATATTGCCCGTGCGCACATGGCCGCACACAGAACAATCACGGCAATAAATGTAGCCCACTCTAGCAGGGGAGAACCCGGTCGATTGGACCATCCTGCATGGCAATTCATTAACTCCCTTCACGTCTGTTTCCGTATCTCTCCCCCCTGTCGTCAGCAGCCACCGTTAGCGACAATCCTTCTCCTGTTCCTTTTGGTTACCCTTGCCTACCAGAGCGGCGTATCGGCGAAAGGAATCAAGCAGAAGCGTCTCGTCATTGATCTGAGGGATCCTTTGCTGACCGTCACCGATCCTTCCGTGTACTTCCCCCGTCCCCCGTCCGTGCCCACCGGGTACACGTCGTCGCCGCCGTCGTCCACCTTCTACGGCGCCCCATCCCATGCACCCATCGCACCGTACGGCCATTCGCGGCTCCTGGGGACACCGCTGAAGCCACCGACCACCACGCTCTTCAATGGGAACCTGTTTCAGTACTCCAACTACGGCTCGCCGTTCCCCTTCCTCGCCGGCAACCATCTCAGCCTGGACGAAGCGGACACGTACATTGCGGACGGGCGCATCCTGAAGCAGTACGCCGTGATGGAGTACCACGCCGAGGAGCGGGAGCGCGATCAGTACCACCAGCGGCAGCTGCTGCACGGTTCGGGCGCGTTCCGGACACCGGCCGGTACGCCCTACCCGGCGACGTCGACCGCCGCGTACTTCAACAAGTTCCCCTCGCCGTACGACGCCCTGTACGGGCCGGCCACGTTCGCCCAGCAGCTACCGCCGGCCGTGGACACGTTCAATCCGCGCTTCGGCGTACAGCACGAGCATCAGCGGTCGCCACTGCTCACGCGGAACCACGGCCCGATCGCCCTCGGGTCCGGCTCGCTCGGGTACATCCACGGGCCGAACGGTGTCACGGTTGGGTCCGGCTCGCTCGGCTACATCAGCCACCAGCAGCACCGGGAAACGCTGGCCGAGCTGATCGAGCGGAAAAAGTCGAAACACCTTCCGAGCCCGCTAACCTTTGGCCATAATCACAACTGAGCTGGGCTGTTGGGTATGAGAAAGAGAGAGAGAGAGAGCTAGCATTTCTAGCACAATTTCGAACGATTCCTTGCACAAACAGCATAAACAGGCGGTGTGCGACTACCGAACGCGCCATACGATGACTAGGGGGGCTAGCGTTGATGTGTATTATTACGTGCGCGATAGGTTGGCGCGGTGTACAGAGAAAGGGCGAGGATGGTGAGAATGTAAATACACGAGTAGTGAAGGGACGGCTTACGAGATTCCTATTGCCGCTGCCGAGCGTGCAAACGAAACCGCTTCCATTGTTTTAGTTAAGAATTGTAACGTTTTTCTTTTGTTCCCGTTGTTGTCAATAAACAGTAAACTGTAACTATTTAATTTTTGCTCGGTGTGTGTTTGGGTATAATATCGGTGTTCGGTCGCAAGCCTGGCTAAGAAGGGAACAGAGTTGACTGCGATAATCGGCATTCAATCAATGTTCACGAATGGCTCAGGTTTAGGTTCATTCTTATCGAGTACCTGATAGAGGACGGACGTTGTTTATTCATCTTGTACTAGCGTATAGATCAAGAATCTTAAGCTTTAATTTCATTCATACGCTCAAAGTTGTCGCAGAGACGAGATATGCAACATCGTCTCTTTGCTACACCAAACATAGCTTTGATTGAAGTGTCTATAGGTACAGCTGAATTTGAAGGTGCTCTAGCTACATGAAGGTGCTACATGTGGGTCTCGTTGGTTTGTTGACTCAAAGCGCTATCAGTTAGTTCTGTTGAAATCGATCACTTATGCCGTCTTGCCGTTTTCGTATAAAAGGAGGACTTGTTCACTTTCCACTAAGCACACGTGTATCAACCATGTCGAACAAAACTGCAATCGTATTGACGCTTCTACTCGCAGTAGTAGCTTCCGTTGAGGTACAAGCTGAGCACCGTCATCGGTCCGTGCGACCCAGTTTTCTGCCGAGACCACGATTCCACGTTAAGCCACGCATCATCGGAGGGTTCGAGATCGACATCTCGCAAGTGCCCTATCAAGTGTCACTGCAGTACGAACAACAGCACACCTGTGGAGGCTGCATTGTGTCAAGCAAGTGGGTTCTGACCGCCGCACACTGTATTGCGGATGATCCGGCCGATAAGTTGAGTGTGCGTGTGGGTTCATCCCAGCACGCATCCGGCGGAACTGTCGTGAAGGTCGCGCACGTCGTGAGCCATCCCAGGTAACAGGATGAACCGGTGGAAGATGGAACGATGTGTACGGTGTCCGGCTGGGGTTTGATGGCGGATAGCGTCGCAGTAGCGGTGCTACCACGGTTCCTTCGCGCCGTTAATGTGCCTACCGTGAACCAGCGCGAATGCCGCGAGGCTTACGGGAGCCTGTACGGTGGCATCACGGACCAGATGCTGTGCGCAGGCTACAAACAGGGCGGTAAAGATACGTGCCGGCAAGACTCCGGTGGGCCGCTGGTGGCTGATGAAAAGCTTATCGGCATTATTTCGTGGGGCGCAGGATGTGGGGTGGAAAACTATCCGGGGGTTTATGTGCGCGTGGCCTCCATGCGTGATTGGATCCGTGAGATGAGTGGAGTTTGAGGAAGGAACTGATGGTGATGAGTGAGCTGAAATAAAATGTTTTATATACTATGCTATGCTTTGTTTATTGAACTTTAATTCCAAAACTGAGAGTCTGTTAGTCTGGATCAGAGTGTGCAGGAATGTTCTGTAAATTAACAATTTCTTCACAAATTAAGACGATGTAGTAGTGAAAGCGTACAGCCGCGACCTCCAAACTATACTACACAAATAATTCCAATCATCCATGCGAAAGACTGCAATAGCTTCTGGAATTAAAATCGATAAAAGTCACGTGGAACTAGGTGACATATATATTGAATCAGTTTACTATCAGTTAATCCGTCCACTCGTGTTGGCTTATCCGTTTCAACAGGGCAACCTCCTTTGTCATACAATTATCGGATCAAGATGTTGAACAAGATTGCAATCGTTCTGGTTTTTCATGTTGCGTCGTCAGTTTGTAAAGCGCTGACTCTTCCCAATATTGAAATATACCGTGGATCAACGCATAGTCGGTGGGTTTTAGGTCGATATCTCCAAGATTCCGTACCATGTGTAACTGCAGAATAGTCATGCCAGCGAAGGTTCAAGATAGTCAGTCCTAGTAGGTTTGCTCATGTATGTCAGGTATGCTGTCTTCGGGTGGTCCGCTTGCTGCTGACGGAAAGCTGGTCGGTGTCGTGTCGTGGGGTTCCGGTTGTGCCGAGCCTGGCTATCCTGGGGTTTACGCACGGGTTGCTTATGTTCGTGACTGGATTCGTGAGAACAGTGGAGTATAAACAGATGCTTGAATATTTAGAGTGCAATCAGCATCGCTGCGTGGATAAAATGATCATACAAGAAAAAGAAATAAATTATTGAAGTTTATAATTGAATATTAGTTTCTGCTGTTGCGTTACATCAATGACAATCTATATCATAAGCTTTTATACACCACGTGCAATTCACCTAACTTAACGCCTGAGTTTAGATACTTTAAGTTGCTTGGGTAACTTCAATAGCTAAACGCAACATACTATTTACTTTGATTTTTTTATATTCAATTTGATTTTCAGTGCGTTTTTGTTATTTGGCTCTTGAACACTTAAGCTGCGTGTGCGTAACGTTCTTTCCAAGAGTACATTATCCCATACTTACCGTAGATGCTTGAATATTTAGAGTGCAATCAGCATCGCTGCGTGGATAAAATGATCATACAAGAAAAAGAAATAAATTATTGAAGTTTATAATTGAATATTAGTTTCTGCTGTTGCGTTACATCAATGACAATCTATATCATAAGCTTTTATACACCACGTGCAATTCACCTAACTTAACGCCTGAGTTTAGATACTTTAAGTTGCTTGGGTAACTTCAATAGCTAAACGCAACATACTATTTACTTTGATTTTTTTATATTCAATTTGATTTTCAGTGCGTTTTTGATATTTGGCTCTTGAACACTTAAGCTGCGTGTGCGTAACGTTCTTTCCAAGAGTACATTATCCCATACTTACCGCTCAACTCGGCCAAGATGTCGAAATCGGACGGCAACTTCCTGACGCTGTACGAATCGATCGCGAAGTTCAGTGCGGACGGTACTCGTCTCTGTCTGGCGGATGCGGGCGATAGCATCGAGGACGCGAACTTTGTGGTGGCAAACGCGGACGCGGGCATCCTGCGGCTGTACACGTTTATCGAGTGGGTTAAGGAGACGCTCGCCTCGAAGCCGCTGCTGCGCAAGGGACCGGAAGATACGTGCTTCAACGATCAGGTGTTTGCGAGCGAGATGAACTTGCTGACGAGACAGACGGACGAATACTTCCGGAAGATGCTCTTCAAGGAGGCACTTCGGACGGGCTTCTTCGAGTTCCAAACGGCGCGCGACAAGTACCGAGAGCTTTGCGGGGTAGCCGGCATGCATGCGAATCTGGTGCTGGAATTCATTCGCCGGCAGGCACTGCTCATTGCACCGATCTGTCCGCATGTGGCCGAACACATCTGGTGCGATCTACTGGGGCACAAGAGCTCCATCCTGCACGCCGCCTGGCCTGCGGTCGGTGCGATCGACGAACGGAAGATCAAGTGCTCGGCGTATCTGATGGAAGCGGCCCACTCGTTCCGGCTGGCGCTGAAGAACGCCACCCAGCAGAAGGTGGGTGGTGGAGGTGGCAAGGCACCTCCGAAACCGGCACTGGCCGCCAAACCGAGCGACGGTACGATCTGGGTGGCCAAAACTTATCCACCGTGGCAGTCGTGCGTGCTGGACACGATGCGTGAGCTTTACGAGCGGCAGGGTTCGCTGCCGGACAACAAGCTGATCGCCACGGAGCTGGGCCGGAAGGAGCTGCTGAAGAAGTACATGAAGCGCGTCATGCCGTTCGCACAGATGGTACGGGAGCGAGTGGAAGCGGTCGGTGGACCGGGCAAGACGGCGATGGATGTGACGCTCGATTTCGACGAGCGGGAGGTGCTCAGCACGAACGCGGAATACCTGCGCAACACGCTCGAGCTGGACATGCTTACGCTCCGGTACACGGACGAACCGGACACGCCAGAGAAGATGCGCGAGGAGGTCCGACCGGGCGTGCCGTTCATCGTGTTCACGGTCAAACCGTTCGTGACGGTTACGCTGGAGAATCCGGTCGAGCGGTCCGGCCTATTCACCGTGACGATGAATCTTTCCGATGGCGACACAAGCAAGACGCTGAAGGAAAAGCTTGCGAAGCAAATTGGATTCAAAGGTACGGCTTGGGAAATGCAAATCACGCGTTGGGTAAACGGTACTAATTACAATTCGTCTCACCCTCTTTCTGTAGCGGATCTGTCGGCACTGGAAATTATGCGCTACGAAGACCCGGTGATGGGACCGCGCAGTCTTCCCACTTTCCAGGACTTCCGGACGGGCAAGGTCACCATCGAGGAGGGAGATTTCAAGGTGGAAATGGAGAAGAAGCAGGTGCTGCTTAGCAACGGTAGCTTCAAGGATTTGAACATTGGCACGCATTTTATCTACATTATCAACTGAGAGATAGCAGGAAAAGAGCATGAGAGGGCAACGCTCTGCTTTAATTTATCGTGAACTAATGCTGAATTTACAAACTAAATAAAAGATCTTCAAAAGATTCAAATTAAGATGGAGAGTTTTGAACAATTTCCGATGAAGAGCCCTGTGCTGCTCGAACTGCTCGATCGCTCTTTTATCCAAGAAACGAACCCGATGCGAATGTTGCTCGAAAATCGGCCAGTTGTCAAATGCGAACTGTCAACCGTTTGTTTACGTTTCAATCAAAACATAGCGAATAACGCCGTGAGTGCTTCCTGCTAGCGTGTTTTGTGTGAAAATTAGAAATTAAACAGTGAATAAAGTGATCAAATAAGCCCGCCTCAAGATGTCGTATATGTTAGCGCATTTACACAACGGTTGGCAGGTGGATCAAGCCATCCTGTCCGAGGAGGACCGCGTTGTGGTAGGTAGCTCGAACTCGCGAACGCACGAAAGCGATGCAACAATTCAATCCGTTTCGTTTTCCTCATCTGCCACGAAATAGGTGATCCGGTTCGGTCACGATTGGGACCCGACGTGCATGAAGATGGACGAGGTGCTGTACAACATCGCGGAGAAGGTGAAAAACTTTGCCGTCATCTACCTGGTCGACATCACGGCGGTGCCGGATTTCAACAAAATGTACGAACTGTACGATCCCTGCACGGTGATGTTCTTCTTCCGCAACAAACACATCATGATCGATCTGGGGACGGGTAATAACAACAAAATTAACTGGCCGCTCGAGGACAAGCAGGAGATGATCGACATCGTCGAGACGGTGTACCGGGGGGCACGCAAAGGGCGCGGTTTGGTGGTGTCGCCAAAGGATTACTCAACCAAATACCGATACTGAAGTGATACTCTTGTGTGCGTGAACCGTAGAGTGAAGATTACAGTAAGATTATTTTTAAATTATTCACGTGTATGTTTCCAATCGCCTTTCAATGTTTGCAAGATTTCATCCGAAGTAGAGAGATAGTTTATGTTTGATTAAACCTTATCTCTTTATTGTTTTTGATCCGTTCAAACTAGCGCTTTCACTGATATATTTCACGAATTTGCCAGAAAAGAGTGTGTAATAAAAGTCATTCGCATCGTAGTTGAAAAAGTCAATTTGCAGTACTTGGACTACTTGACCAAAGTTCTTTCATAGCCGATACCGATATATAGATTATTTCAAGACAACCCCAAATAATGTTAAGAACTGTAATGCCCGTAATGAACAGGCTCATTTCGTAGCTAATTCATAGTATATACGTTTGCTCTGCCGATAGAGAGAAGAAGAAAAAAACTATGAAACTACTTTCATAATAGAGATTTAGTAGCATACGAAGGCTCGATTCGATCGAAACACGATCCGATTTCGGCGAAACCATCCAGCGGCAGCCATGCCTTATTCATGCCCCATCTAACCTTGACCATCGCGTAACTTGCGTCCTAGTCCACCAATCTGCCTACGTATTAATTGATAAGCTTTACTCGTTCTACTCGGCGTGTCCTCGCATTCAGCTCCTACTTTAACTGCTGCCTATTAAGCCGTTTTCTATCGTCGAGGCACATAAAAATGATTTCGGCACAGCATCACCGTTTCCACGGTCGGAACGAAAGTCGACTTCCTGCGGTGTCCACACCTGTGGCAGCAGCTGCTGCTCCGGTGCAGGATGAATAATTTAGGGCAAAATAATCATCGAGCATCAAGTAAGTCGCGGTGGTCGGAGGACGCGCGAGTGGGTGACGAGTCGGTTATGCTATCGTTCGTTTACCGGGCGCTATCAGGTTCATTCAGGCGAATGTCATGCTTACAGCGAATAGAGAGGGGGAGTGTGGGGGATGGTCGGTTTCATTTCTTCATTCTTGATTTGTTCGCAAGGCAAGCGCAGCGGCGGCGAGGACACCCAGTGCTGGCAGCGCATCCTGTGCGCGCGTGGGGATGGCTGTTTAAGCTTGGAAGACGTTTCAATTTACGACATCGTTCCAGGAACGGGCTGCTGCCGCTGATCCTGCCTCGCATGAAGCGTGAATAGAAGGAAACGGAAACGAAGCTGAAAAACCGGCTTCTCGTCTTGACGATGGCGGTAACACGGTCTCGCTGCCCCCGTAACTAGAACTACTGCGGTGAGGCGAGGCGAGATGATTGTGTGTCTGAGGTGCGTCCGCGCATACCCGCAAGGAGAGGAGTGCCTTACATATGCAGTGTCTCACCTCGTTCGTAGGAAATATGAGAGTGTGGGTGTGTGTGTGTGCCCTGCCCCAGAGTATGACATTAGTTAAATAATCATGTCATGGCTTTTGTGCAATTTTCGCCATGAATAATGAATACCTGTAGGGCCCTTTTGCGAAGCGTGAATCCTGCCCGGGATGATACCGCAATGCGCGCATACACACACACACACACACACTCCCCCACAATGCAAGCGGAAAAGCTCTGCCAGCTTGGCAAGATGTTTGAGGCAGTTACATACCTGACACGTGCGCGCGTATCGGTTCCAGCGTGGAGCTTCTGGTTGGGATCGATTTAAAATTCACCGTCGATTTTTGTCACGCCGGGCCCATTCTTTCGCATCGATGCACAGCGTAGTCGAACCATCCGCATCTGCATCCGACATCCGCAACGGGTTGGTACGGTTGCCGGTGAGGACGATGGAGCGAAATCAACTGGAACTAACAGCATCCCACCAGAACCCACACCGCTTCAGAATGGGTGAGAATCAATATTTATCATTAAGAATGGTTGCTGCTTGAAGGGCTTTTTAAAGAGATGTTCAAAACGCACCTTAAACAATTTCAGCGACACCTAGACTTGAGGTGACGTTTTGAATTGCAGAAACCCAGCCAAACCTGCTATGAGCGTGTTTGTTTCGCATCTCAGGAGGTGTTGCATACTTTGAGATTTTGGAATACAGAGAGACAATTGAGTAAGTCTCCTAACAGATTAAGTTCTTATCAAAGACTATTAAATCAGTTGTTCAATAATGATAAGCTTAACTCTAGATAACTCTATAGTGTTGCCTTTCCGTAGCTCAGTTAATTGGACTCCCGATCTATTTCGAACCGGGTAAACATTATTAAAAGTGCATAACCATAAAACACTCCCAACCCCAACCGGCGGATGTGTATTACCATGCCATCGTGAGGCCATCGTTTCTAGCTAGTAACTGACGTCCTTGTTTGTACTTGATTAAGCGGAACTTGTTGCATGCCTTCCCCCCACATCTGTCGGTGGGGAATCCTGGTAGGGTGTCGTCTCCTTCCTTGCAGGGGGAAGGTACTTTTCTTGGCTTGCAGTCTTTCAGCGACGCGCTGCTGCTGCTGATGATGATGATGCTACAGTACGGTGCGGGGGTGAATGTAATTACGCTGTTGCTACTTAACACCTCTTCCGGCTGCCTCACCGGTTTCTTTTCTCCTGGACGAGCAGGCCCGGCAACGGGTTTCGGTTGCCTTACGTCGCAATTAGAGAAGAGAAGAGGAGAAAAGTATGTTCCATGCCTCTGCGCTGCCTGTGAAGAAGATGGACCCGCTGTCGGCAGGAGCGGTATCTGATTAAGATGTACGAAAGAAGCCCTAATGAAGGATCTGTGCTGTGTGAAATTAGGCGGATCCACATGTGTGGGAAACATCAAACTACTGGCGGCGAAGAATGGTGTGGCCAACGTCGTAAGCGATGTCCAACCGGAGCGATAGGAAGGTGGGAACGGGCAGAACAGGCCTGTTTACTCTCCCGAAACGTCGCCGTGTCGTGGCCTGGCGTGTTTGCTTAGGCATAATGACTACGAAAGCTCTTAAGTGATTGAAGTTTCGTAGCAAGTCACTTCGTCCTTTCATTTCGAGGAGTCTCTTATGTGAGTGCGTGAGCTTGTGTGTTGTGCTGTGTGTGAGTGTGTTGTCTCTATCCTTCCGTTCTCTCACATGTCGGTACGTGCTTTTCGTGCAGTACCTTGCAGATGAGACGTTTACCGGCAGCCGTAACAACAAACCGGGCGCGCTCGTTTGGAAAACGTGCCTCTATTTGCTCTTAATAGAAGTTGGAAGTCATGTCCGAAGCGTGAGGACCTTCCTCGCTGGAGTCAGTAAACACCACCGTTACGGAATCAATACAGCCGTGTTCGGCCCATATTGTGCGGATCGATCGAAACGCCATCGGAAAGGTCTTCAAAAACAGGCTCTTCCAGCCGCTGCCGCCCGTACGGCAAAAGGCGAGACGTGTCCCTATTCCCGGCCCAACACCGGTGGCCCTTTATTTTGCGTGAGATTGCAATAATCAAAAAACAATCAAAACTCATCGCGTCCCCCAACAGCAACACAAAAAATCAACTTTTTCAACAACCTCGAAGAGGGGACCGTGTACAAACAGAGAAAATAATGCAATCACGCAGATCCCTGCTTGCAGGACGTGCTCCTACGTCGCTTCCACGCACACCAGAGCGATCGGTGAGCATTCAAATCAAATTGATTCGATTCGATACGATGGGATTGTGATTAGATGTTGAGTATTTGAATTGTTATGATTAAATATTCGCTCCGCTCCGGTGCGACTGCACGTTTCCACAAACGGCTGCTGTTGACATGCCGAAAGGTTGGCTTTAGGAAAAGGCATCGAACTGGTTGCGGTGTTGTGTGAAAATCGACCAAAAAATGGTACGGCAGGTTTTAAGCAACTGCAGCATTTGCTACAGCCGCTGCTTGCCGGTGACACAAGCAATTCCGCGAATGCGCTGTTATGGAATTAAATTTATCGACGGTTTCGCACATGTTTGCTTGACACAATCAATATTCAGAGCCATTGGACTCGTACGGCATTGAGAGCAAAACACAAACCAATATTCAAACGCCAGTGTCATCATATTTATGACAAAATTATGACGAAAAACGAATTTTCATGAATAAAGTTGTCCCGGAGAGTGGAATATAGAAGTCGACAACAAATCCTATTTATTAAATTTCTATCACATAATATCGCTTTCATTAGTTCGTCTGATCGGAAGGCAATCGAAACAAACAGACAATCGAAATACAGACAATACAATTTTGTCATGCAGGCTACGTCAGTTTTAATTAACTTAACGCCTAAAAGTATGCAACTATCTCTTCGTTATTCTTCACTAACCCTCAGGCAATAATTTATTCATGCGGAATATAAAATTTTCTTGTAGCTCGTATTGCCTACTTTTAGGCGTACATTCCGTTAATCAGCCCGGAAGTAAGCACCTTTTACACTACAACTCAAGTTCGAAACAGCTTAGTAAAGCCTGCTCAGTTTTAAATAGCTAGATTAGCTAAGTAGATTTCCGGAAAGGTTTTCTTCGGAATGATAAAGTTTGAAGCTTTTCCCAATATTTTCCATAAATTACGTTAGATATTCATTGTCACAAAACTTTGCTGTGATACATATTTGATTTAAATGCCCTTCAACATCATCCACCTGTGCGGAGCAACCTTTACCAATCGTTCAAAACGCGATTTGACCGCCCACAGCTCAATGTCGCGCTCGTGGCATCAAAAAAGACATTAGTCCGCTCCAGACGCCAGCCTCCGTACTTGGGACTGCAGTAAAAATTAATTATCGCAATTAGTTGAGCATTCTTTTTCATTAGTCCGCTCCAGACGCCAGCCTCCGTACTTGGGACTGCAGTAAAAATTAATTATCGCAATTAGTTGAGCATTCTTTTTTTTTTTGGCCGTGCTCTTTCTCCGCGTTGCGTTCTAATTATTTCGAGTTTATCTGGATGTGTGTGTGTGTGTGTGTGTGCGACTGGAGGTTGGAGCTTCGGGTTTCGGGTAAGCTCCGCACCGCGGCTCGCGGAGCGTATCATTTTCCATTAACGTTAACGTTCCGCACCAGTGTCAATGGTTCGGTTCGGCTCCATTTTCTGCGGATGCCTTCATTTAACCCAAACCCGGGGCGCCGTTATTGGGTCAATAACTGCTTACAGAGTGTGGGAAGGGGGAGGCAGAAAGAGAGAGAGAGAGAGAGGAGATTTTTTTTCTTCTCTTCTCTTCTTCTGCCTGTGCACGCGCTCGTTAGTCGCTCCGGAAAACAAGCAGGGCGAAACCCACGAGAAGCGCTCTTGAAACAGCGACCAGGCGCCTCCATCGTAGTGCAGGAAACTTTTTCTGCCGTCACCATCGCGGAGTTGCAAGCACGCGAGTACACACAAACGCGCTCACACACACACATACACACACACACTTTTTAAGCCAACGACGCAGTTTTCCTCTGAAATGAGGGAGCGTTTTTCCTCCAAGTCACACCTAACTGTGAGCAAGCTGTTGTGTATATTTGCAGTAAAATGGCCGTAAGCGTCCTAAAAACACATCGTGACACCATCACACCAACGGGCTAATGTGCTGTGGGTGGTGGCTGTGAGTGGCAGGGCAGTCGCAGTATGCCACAGCCACAGCCTGCCCTGATGGGTGTTGTGCATACTGCAAACATCATACTGTTGGTGTCCGTTGCAGTAACCGTTTCGTTACTGTGTTGCGCTCCGTTCGAAAGTTGTCAACAAAGTTGTTGCTTTTTTACCCAGGACAGGTTCAGGGATTCTCAACCACCTCCCGGATGTCAATAACTCTTTTGACGAAACCAGACGAAACCGCATGTCGCTGGGAGCTGGAGCGTTCCCAGAGCGCTGCACCCTTAAGCCATGGTGTGGACGGACCATGGTGGAAGGTGTTCCGAATAATTAAAAAAAAACGACAACTGCAAGGAACAACCTCAACTCCGAGAACGCTGCGGTCACAACGGTGGTGCTCGGATAGAATAGAATGAAAAAAAACACACACACACACCTCGTGAGGTCCCTTCAACCACGGGGCAGTGGCTTTTGGAGCTGGAAAACTTTTACGCTTTAATATTTTATGTTTCTTCTGTAAACAAGCTCGTTGTTTCGCTGGTTAGTTGTTCGCCGTTGC
>KZ067356.1:57748-68983 GCA_002091845.1 Anopheles cracens | reverse complement strand
CGAGCTTGCACTGTGTGGGCTGATGGAGCCGAAACCGATGTCGAGGGCGTTTAATTATTATTAATGAAGATTGATTTTTCGCCAAGCGTACACTTATAGCGATTAGCGAATATCTATTAAATCTTGCTTTATGTTTTCACCGTGTGATGCAAGCGGGGCTGGTGGAAATGCACAGAGTGCTATTTAATGAGCAACGGCGTGCTTAGCCGATTGTAAGCTGCATCTGCATCTTAATGTGAAAACGATATGAGCGCTGGTGTTTTTACTGTGATTGTATGCCTCATGCTGATTGCGCACAAACTTTGTCCCACAACGGGCGTGAGAAGGAGAGAGAGAAAGAGAAAGAGAGAGGGATGTCCAGGGAAACTAGTTGCAACTTTTTAATCCACAAATGTTGCAACTACATTCCTTTCATTTTGACATGCGGTTTATCGTACGGCTTTGTCGCTGCGCCAGTGGCTCTCAACCGATTTCATTACAAACCAGTTATCGAACAAAATCCATCGTTTTCCTAGGGTCATTTTATATAACCAAACTAGAAAAATGATCAAGAAAATATATAAAAATAATTGAAAAGATTTAAGTGGTTGAGAATCCCTGGACCTGTCCCGGGAAAAAAAGCATCAACTTTGTTGACAACTTTCGAACGGAGCGCAACACAGTAACGAAACGGTTACTGCAACGGACACCAACAGTATGATGTTTGCAGTATGCACAACACCCATCAGGGCAGGCTGTGGCTGTGGCATACTGCGACTGCCCTGCCACTCACAGCCACCACCCACAGCACATTAGCCCGTTGGTGTGATGGTGTCACGATGTGTTTTTAGGACGCTTACGGCCATTTTACTGCAAATATACACAACAGCTTGCTCACAGTTAGGTGTGACTTGGAGGAAAAACGCTCCCTCATTTCAGAGGAAAACTGCGTCGTTGGCTTAAAAAGTGTGTGTGTGTGTGTATGTAGCGCGTTTGTGTGTACTCGCGTGCTTGCAACTCCGCGATGGTGACGGCAGAAAAAGTTTCCTGCACTACGATGGAGGCGCCTGGTCGCTGTTTCAAGAGCGCTTCTCGTGGGTTTCGCCCTGCTTGTTTTCCGGAGCGACTAACGAGCGCGTGCACAGGCAGAAGAAGAGAAGAGAAGAAAAAAACATAAAACAACACATCCTTGCGAAGGACGAACTCCAAAACCGCAACTGATCCGGATACAGGCATATTTAATTTCATATCCTCTTGTGGGATACGGTGGCACTACTATTCCGCGAACCCGAACAGCGATGAAAGCATAATACGGAGGGGAGTACCAAAACAAATCCCCCTTGCAACTCTCACTTACGCGCTGCCCGAACTGCAGCGATGCTGGGATGCTTCAACAACAACACAACAGCACCTCACAGGACTCTTCTAGCGCGAAGATCACATTGAGACAATTCGTGAGGGTTCGTGGAACTGTTTGCGCCAAGGCTGGCTACTGTTGCCGCGCGCGCTTATTAATAAGGCCACCCCAGGGGCTGGCGAGCGCTCCCGACCGACGATGGAGCGCTCCCGAGTGTGGAAGGAAACTTTTAATTGGGTAAATTTGGCCGCGGGCCGCGTTTGGTGGCGTATCGCAGTGTGCCCCTATGTGCAGAAAGGTTAATTCGTGGTGACGTGGCGGCTCGCTGAGGCGGTGGATAAGGCTCGGCACATGCTTTACGAGCGTCCGGGGAGATGTGATTTGCGGGCGTAATGCGTTGTGCGAGAAAGTTTGACCTCCTGATATCCTGGCATCGATCTTTCATGGTTGTATTTTTTTGGTGTAAGTTTTCATAGGGTTCTAAATAAACCAATACTTTTCAATATGTTCAAGCCATAATGTTTCCTAAAATATTTCCTATCTTTCCTAAAGTTTGATTACATAATCTCGGATTAAAAAACTCTCTCTGTGGGCCCGTATAAAATTCCTCCCGAAATAGTAAATTATAATTATTTACGCTGTTAAGTACCACCGTGCGTTTAGTCGCGAACGCTTCATAATTACTCGCGCTCTTCCCCCAGCAGTAATGAAAAAGAAAGTGTTTCTTTACACGCACCGTCGCTCCACGCGCACCCTTGGCGTTCCTGCACCACGGTGCTTGAAGCAGTTAAACATTCTCAGCCGTCGTTTCAGCCGACTGGAGGAAAAGAAACAAAAAGCTGCTGCCTCACATGAATAATTGCACAACTGGCTCTCGTCACTCCAACACGCCCCTCTGCACCGGTCGCTCCACGCAACGGTTGCAACATAAACTGTGCCCCGGTGCCTGGTTGGCTGGTGGATTTTTTTTTCTCTCTTCAATTCCTGCCCGCTCCCATACTTTAGCACATTTGTTTGTTGATTGCGGACTCTTGTGCAGCCGCCCTTGCTACCCAGCTGGCAGTAAAATTGCAGCTTTTATTACCTGCTAGCAACATGAGTGCGCAGCCAAATCTCGCTCCACACGTTGTGTTTGCTTGCAGTCGTAAAATGGTGGCCACTGGCTGCTAAAATCTGCGATCTGTGTGCGGAGCTTTATGTTGTTGCGTTGCGAATCTCGAAACCCACCCCCTTGCTAGCTAGGGATAGGAGGAGGAAGCGTCCCTGGCTCGAGGGATAAGGAGGGTGTCTGTGTGTGAGTGAGAGAGATATATTTTTCATCCCCTTTTTTGGTTTGTTTCGTTGTTTGTCTCTTTGAAAACTTTCGAGCGGTTTCGAGAACGAGAGCCGAACCGAACAAAAACCACTCACACACAAACACACACACACACAAGCCGAAAAAATATATGCAGAAAGCAACGGCGAACAACTAACCAGCGAAACAATGAGCTTGTTTACAGAAGAAACATAAAATATTAAAGCGTAAAAGTTTTCCAGCTCCAAAAGCCACTGCCCCGTGGTTGAAGGGACCTCACGAGGTGTGTGTGTGTGTTTTTTTTCATTCTATTCTATCCGAGCACCACCGTTGTGACCGCAGCGTTCTCGGAGTTGAGGTTGTTCCTTGCAGTTGTCGTTTTTTTTTAATTATTCGGAACACCTTCCACCATGGTCCGTCCACACCATGGCTTAAGGGTGCAGCGCTCTGGGAACGCTCCAGCTCCCAGCGACATGCGGTTTCGTCTGGTTTCGTCAATACCTGCGCAGGAATGGACGCTTTACATCGCTGTGGTCACCATCCCTAATGAAAGCCACCGTGGGTGGGTGCCGCTCCCGATAGGCTGGCGAAGTTTTTCGCGTCTGCCAAGCGAGCTTTCCCGAGTTCGGTTTGGAAAGTTCTCGTGCGCGGAAGGAGGGGTTGCTGAAATAACATCTTCTGCACACTTACCAATTTTCTCAGGTTGCTTAGAATCGCCACGGAAGCGAAACGGTCGCGTCGGCAAGAAAAAAGGTGTTCTTTCCCCCCCGGGATCGATTGCGAGTGCATGTGAAACACGGTGCAAACATCGCGATAGCCTGTAATAGATTCCAATTGGACTTGGTGAACACCGGTCCGGTGATTTCGGCCAATCTGAGCCCATCGGAAGCACCCCCGAACGGACCTAACTGGGATTAATTCATTACTAACTTTGTGCGGTACGTGCTTTTTTATTTTTTGTTTGCGGGTTTTTTTCTCCATGATTTACCCAAAGTGCCCTAACGAGTGTTTCATTATGCGGCTGGCCTCACTTGAAGAAGCTCGAGAGGATACGGTGAAGTTGGTATGGGATTTGCACAGTTTCTCCGAGGAGAGAAACAGCGGTTCTACTGTTGTTCGTTAGTCAGCCTGAATGTATGCAATATGAAGTATTTTTATCATTTTCACAGCATGCTGCATGAAAATACAGTTTATTTCTACGATATCTCATAACTTGGCTGCTCTAACACGATTGTACTCATCAATATTAGATTTCAACGGCAATTTTCTGCCCCAAACTATATAGTTCAACGACAAACCAAATTTGCTGCCCCGTCAGGAAGATTTTCGATACAATTGCAATGATTTTCTGTACATAACATACGGACATTTTTTGTTTTTGTAAAAACCACTCTTGGAATTAGGTAGTTCTTAGAACAGTAATGTGTTTTTACTAACGCAACGTACTACTTTTTATTGGGGTAAAATCTAAGCAAGCGCTACAACGTGTCCGACCGATTATGACGCCTGACAGTTATTAAATTAAAGATAAACCATGCACCATTAATCATTTCCTGTTGATTGATTTATGCGAACGCATGTTATTGTGACAAGCGCACAAACACACACACCCCACCAGTAGTGTGAACTGACCGTCAACACTATCATGAACCGGCTGTGCCATTTATTTATTCCACCCCGATCCGAGCCAGCGGACGCCGCCGTGCCCTGCACAGTTCCAATCCCCCCGGCTCGGCCGGACGGAAAATTGGGTTGGCATTGTGCGGCAGATTGCAGCCCTTTGTGCGGGGCCTTCCAAAGGGGCCGGCGCCGACGATAGTTTTATTTTTCCGCCTTTCCGTTTTCAAAAACTTGCCGGTCGTCTTTTTTCGGTTAACAACCGTCATTTCCATCTCGCCCCCACCGACACGGACACGACTAATTGCTCCGGGCGATGGCCGTATTGTTCTGGCCGGGGATCCGCGGCGAGACAGGGATCACACGGCTTCATTTCTCTTTCGCGTTGGTGCAGTCGTTGGACGGTGGGGGTTTTTTTCGTGTACATGTTCCCCTTTTTTTTTCGTGGGGGCGGGATTTCCGGAGCTACATGGATTGTTTTTTTTTTGTCCCCCGGTTGAAACTTTTATTTTCAATGTTTTTGAACCCTGCCCACCCAGAGCGTGAGCGGCAGGCGCAGGACGAATGCCTTTTGACGGTCCGGTGGGTTTCCCATCATCAATCACACGCCACACATGCGAGTGTGTCTGTGTGTGATATTTGACGATAACCACGGTGGCCACGGGCGTTCCGGAATGTTGCCAACGATTCTCCGGTTTCCCTGCACTGGTTTTCCTGCCTACTCGGTGGTTTCGGGTTTGGGGTTGATTGGGTTTGTTTTTGTTCCTCTCAGCTTCCTCGTTTGTTTGAGTTTGAGTCGGTTAGTAGCGGGCTGTTGTTTTCATTGTTGCCCCCACCCGGGAGTGTATGACACGGCCAATAGATGCTCGGTTAGGAATGTGTTTTCTGACAACTTTTTCCTCGCTTTCTTTTTATTTTCGGACGCTCCGCGCACGTGGGCCCCGTAGGCTAGCTTTGGTTAAATTTCATATTCCACCGGTTACAACGCTGATGAGTGTTTGCCGTTGTTTTGTTGTGATGGCCACACAAAAACGGCTGTAAAATCGATAATACTCTTTGCGTATGGCTTTACGAGAGGATTGTAAATAGAGCATAAAAAATGGAGAGCAACCGTGCGTGTAAAATGGGCTGAGTTGGGTGTGTTTTGCAGGGCGAAATAGAGGGAAATGGAATGAAAATTTCAGCGACACGATGGTGTCAGCTCGATCGAGCACAGTATCGAGCCGCGTTTCAATTAATTGGATATTCGATTAGCTTTTCATGTGGTTCTTGTGGTTATGTTTTTTTTGGTTAGCATTTTATTTGGGGTATTACAGCTCCATGCAGGATTACCGATGAACTGAACTTTACAAAACGCTTTATTTTTTAAAGAGGAAACGGATTGAACAAAAGTTGTAAATATACCGAAAAATTCATACACGAGATATGGTGGGGTAAAATCGACACGACAAACGATATATCCATGCAATTTTGAGGGATTAAATGTCTGGAGTGAGCCATACTATTCGATGCGGATTAAAATGCACCATAAATACGCAAGCGCCATCTGTGAGCAAACAGCATGAGCGCTCCATGCAGATTATAATTTCCTCCTGCGTATAAATATGCTTCAGCCTCATTACCATCTGGAGAGTTATTCGACATGAGAGCTGTTCAATTGAATCATAAATCGCTGTTAAAAGCAACTTCCTCCTGGAGAAGGGTTCAACTTAACCGCACCTGTCTCGCCACAGCTCCAGCGACAGCCCGTCCGAAGTGAGCATCATCATCCCACCACTCGAGGACGAACGGCTTCATTTAATGAAGCACCTCCCACCACCAGTTGTCACAGTTGACGAAGCACTAGTTGTCGCCCGCGTTCTGTTGCTTCCTAGTGCCATCAGCTATGATTTGCAAGCGTGCTGTCGTGACCGAAAAAACCTCAAAACGAGCATTTGACACCTTCGTCGCACGCTGTGGTTTTTCGGGGCTGAATCCCTCGATTTTCGCATCGCTTAACCCATCAGAACGGGGCTGACGAGCGAGCGCGCACGCGAAAACATTCTCCGCATAACTTACCTCTTCATTAGCATGCCTTTGGACGGCGCTTGCGTCGGCCGCACGGCCAGTGAATTTAAAGTTTAAAGAATTCTCCCCGCCTGGTCCGTTCTCTACCGGGAAGGACACCCAGTGGGAGTGAGTCCATTCGCTCACTCGAGCCTAAATAGGTGTCGTAAAAAAAACGGCGATCACAATGTTTACAATAGCTGCTGCTACATTCTTGTCAGTTTTTCACCAGAACAGGAGCGCACACTCAAACGAGCGCATTTATCTCGCCCTATCAGGAGCGAACGAACGAGCAGAAATAAGCGAACCTACCCCGTTCGAAATCATTTATTGTGCGCCAACTTTCCCATCCAACACCGGCGTCGGGAAGAATGTTCGCCCGTAATGGCTTTTGTCGGCTGGGAGGGGGGGAGTGGGAACCAAAGGCACCCCAGTACGGGCGGGGTGGAAAGCAGGAATAAAGTTGGGTATAAATAATCAACGACTTGGAATATTTATTACAGGCAAAGTTCTCCCGCCTGCCCGGACGCTTCCGGAACTGTCGGGCGGACCATGAAACCGGCGGCATGTCTTCGATCGCGGCGGCAACTCTTTAAGCACCACCGCGATTCCACTTAATTTAACGCAATCGGTATGAAAATTAACAAAATCATAACTCACCGGTGTTTGCAGTTTGGGTGGCCCGTTGCTTTAAACCAAACGCAAGGAGCTTCTCCCGGGGTTTTGTATCTCAATCTAGATATGAGCCGCGCCCTGCCACAGGGGAAGCGTTCCACGCGTTGCGTGCCGTGTTTTGCAAGGATACGATGCAAATGAGGTCTCGGACTTCACCCTGCCCATCCTCCTCGGTTACGGAATGTATAAATAATCGTAAAACATTCGCTACGTTTATGGCGTACGGACACGGGGCTTTGTTTCCTTGCAGGCCATTTTTTTGTTCGTTTGGTCGGTGAGTTGTATCCTTTCCGTAGCTTAGATTTCTATCCCTGCACGTATCTATTGCATATCAGACAAACGCTTTACACCAGCCCCACATACGGTCGGTTTCACCGGCGCGGGCGAATAAATTACGCTCTCGCATGCCCGCCCCCTTCGTTCGCCTTCCTCGCTGGGCCTACGGCTGGCGATGGTTCCATTGGATGTGAGGTACCACAATAGGTGCTGGTACGTATGGGAGTGTGTGTTAGGGAAATTCGAGCACCACCAACACGTAGACTGACATGGCACCGGATGCAAAGGGTTGTGTAACAGCGGACGGGTGGGCCGGGAAAACCTGTTGAAAGTGTTTCATAAATCAAACGGCGCTGGGCTGGGGTGGATGCGCCGGCTACCAGTTGCTTTCTTTGTTCTACGGCAAGCAGCCGGGGCGTACGTGAGCGCTGCGAGGATCACGTCCGTGTGCGCTGGTGGAATTGCCGCCGGTGGGCTTAGAACATTACGTCGAGTGTGCGCGAAAAGTTACCCACGAAAGGAATGGTCGAGCAAGAGATAGTCAATTTCAAAACAAAAATTCTTATATGTTAAGCGCTTTATTATGCAGTTTGATTATGTTGGAATTGACCTTCAGCATATAGAACAGGTTTCTGTATAGTCCTGTTAAAACGAAGTTATTTGGAAATATGATTATGAAGCTGAATAGCAATGAATAAGCCATTTCATGCAAAGTTAGCATACGGGTTGCATACATTTAGGCGCTAATGTTCTTGACAACCATTCAGAATATAAAATGGTCTGGATTGTCGAATGATTCTCTAGGAACTAAAGCTCCCTGATTTATATTGTAAAATTTTTTTGAAAAATGTAACCAAATTGTCATGTTAGAAAGCTTTGTTTTGGTTTTTGCAATGATTTTAATTGGAAACTTATATAAAAATCCTATTAAAAATATTCTATGGAGTGTGGTTTGCCAGAAGTTTTTAGTTCCAACTGATGTCTGAAAGCTTGCGACCAAATAAAACACCACGATATCCTTACTAGCGCAAAGATTTCCCCCCAAAAACATCATACGACCATCTCG
Source organism: Anopheles cracens (assembly GCA_002091845.1). Taxonomy (NCBI): domain Eukaryota; kingdom Metazoa; phylum Arthropoda; class Insecta; order Diptera; family Culicidae; genus Anopheles; species Anopheles cracens. The sequence goes on along the minus strand of KZ067356.1, from coordinate 60,673 downwards.
AAGAAAGGGACTTTCCAGTCGACCCCTGTTTAAAATATAATCTCAACGTTTAGCTTCCTTCTTCCCGCGTTCGCTTCGCTTATCCCTTTTACAAACCAATCCACACACACACACCCCGGCACCCGGAAAGCGTTTGGAAAATGGAAAAATGCTGAACGAAAAAAAGCGGCATCACGAGCAGGCCCTGTAGTAGGCAAAAACGGCCGCCGGAAGCCAGCCGGCAGGATGGAGCGGCGAGAAAGTGAGAGAAAGGGCGCTCGTCTTTCCGTTCCACACTTACCAACACACGAGGATCTCAGCTCGAGATGATTCGAAAAGCCCGGCCAAAGAGCGGGGGAAAAATCGTGCCAAATCGTGCCTCTCGATGGTGTCATTTGGGCTCGGTGCTGGAAAAACCGGTGTTCCGAACCAGCAGCACCGTATATTATTGGATGTCAGACCGTCCCAACGGCGCATACACGTGGCATGTACAGCTTTACACCGACGACGGTGCTGGGCGCTAAAGTGCAGGTTCCGAAAGGGGAGAGAGCACCGGATCAGAAAGCAAACCGGCGCTTGCATGGCTATGAATGATTAGCTTCAAATCACCTGAGCGCCATCAATCATAAAAAAGTGGCCGAAGGGGTCACGAAGCGTGTGGAGAAATGTTGACATGTTAGTCTCTTTTTGTTGTTGCTCCCATTTGTGTTTTTGCTCTGTGGCACGGTGTGAAGCTTTGGTCTCGAGCGGTTTCTATTCCTCAATTCCTACCCAGGCCCTGCCCGATGGCTGTATTTTAATTTCGTTTGCTTGCGTGCATAAATTTTCCTTTCCCACGTGGACACTTGTTCCCCCCTTTGAGTTGGAATTGCTCGCGCAACATGTTGCGTGTTGCGAACGAGTTGGGCAATTGTGGCGATAAGAGAGAGAGAGAAAAAAGGGAGGGCTAACTTGCGCCTATATTTATGTATAATATTGTGTTACACCTTCGTTTTGCTCCGATAAGGCGAAAGGTGTTTTGTTTCTTTGTTTGATTTGGTCGATCGTGTTTAGAAACGTTTAAGTGACGTGGCGAGAGGGAGAGAGAGAGAGAGAAAAAAAAAGTGTGATTGCGAAGATTAGGGTGGAATTTATTGCTCGCCCTCGTTCGGTGTCGTGCCAGGATAAATCACTCATTTTGACGCGGTGATTCCAGATCGCCCTCACGAGAACCCGCCATTAGACGCGGTTGATGAAGCGCGGATTGTGCGGCCGCTTATCGTGCGCGATGGAATATGAAACCATTCGCGCATTCGATTAGGACACTTTCAAGGTTGAAGGCGAGCATTAAACATTAAAATAGAAGCATTAATATTAATGGATGGAGGGGCTCGTGGTTTTCACTGCTGTTTGCCTTAAGAAACCATGACGTTAGCAATTCGATGGGTACAGGAAAAAAAAAGATACCGCCTCTGGTCTATCCATTAAAATAATCTTCAAACCCATTTTCAATCCGACAAAACCTCCCATCCGACGAAATTCGTTCCAGCAAAACAAGCTGTTTATTGATGTTAGCAGCCATTCCTTTTTTTGTTTTTGGTTTAACTCTCTCCCTCTCTTCCGGATAAATGGTGTAAATTTGTTGCAAAATCCGTTCCAAAACAACAGCACAGAAAAAAAGCGGAATAATCGGAAACACTCTAGCCCCATTTGCCAGCGGGAAAACGGGTGGAGCAAAAACAAAGCCCTGAAAGTCTTCCCCGAAATGCGACCGGTGTCTGTTTGTCTGTCGATGAACTCATCATTCGTCCAATTGGCCCTGCCCGGGCTGGCAAACTGGATGGGGGGATGAAAATTGATGATTTCCGGTCCTCCGAGGGGATGCGCGCCATTATACGATCGGAAACGCGATGTTCGCGATAATGGTTTAATTTAGAAAAGCGGAGAGTCGTGTACGTGCATTGAATGCGATCGATTGAGCTGGGATTGGGTTATGGTGTTTCAATATTTCGTTGCGATGCTGAGGGGGTTAGGATTTATTTATTTATTTTATAGTTTTTATCGCATGATTAGCACGAAGATTTTCACGACGTGAAGGTCGTGGCATGTTGAAACGATTTATTTATTTTAAAAATGTTTTATCTTCCTGCTCATTCGCGGAAATTTGGATAATTTTGGATGTGATTCTGTTCTGTTGAAAGCAGCCACCCTCTCGAGGTTATATTAGAAAAAGAAAGTTAGCAACGATTGTATCTTGCCTCTGATAAATACTTCACGAAACCTGGAACAAAAACAACAAGAGAATATCGCTTCTAGAGCCACTCTGAAATTTAGTACTTCAGTTAAAGCCATAACTTTACGAAGCTTGACGCGTCGAAACAGCATCAATTCTCCTATATTTATGGCGTGAAAGGCTACCAACGACTTGTCTGCTCTGGTTCCACTCGAACTTTAACCCCTATGCGAAAGACCGCTCCAGAGCAAGCTTTAAAATCAATCATCAAACACAAACTATTCTTCATCGGTTGACCAGCGAAGCGAAGATGTAACTCATCTGCGCTTCTCATCCGGACCTTCCGCCCATCCGGAAAATACAGTTACCATTAATCTTCCGCACGGTCCGGGATGGTTTTCTTGCGCTGACGCCAGCAGCCATGGGAATAACTTCCGGCGAAAGGAACCATCGATGACGCCCGAACCGTTTTGCCCCGTTCTTCGTTTTGAGTTTTTGAAGCGCGTATTTGCGGTACGATGCTGGTCTGTATGTGTGTGTGTGTTTGCTGTTATCTGTCCCTGCAAAGAGTCCTCTTATCGAGCGTCAGCGTCAGCTCCACCCAGCCACCGTCTGGGTGCGATTGTTGTTCGAAAGTTGTCATTATGTTTGATCAGCTCGACGGCGCTGCGAGCTCCCAGCGGAAAGAAAAGAAGATTATAAGCCCACTGAGTGTTCGAACAGAGCCAACCTCC
>KZ067356.1:9949-43900 GCA_002091845.1 Anopheles cracens | reverse complement strand
TCGGGTCGCCGTCTGGTGTCGATGGTTTAGCGGAGGTTGTCTGCGCTTCGAACAACAACAAAAAACGATGATGCAGCCAGCATCACCACGGCGCTGCCGGTTCATCATGCACGAGCTCACGAACTTCCCAGGTGGTTGCGTGAGGAAAAAGAGCATTTTTAGCGTGATTGAAAAACCACACGGGACCCCCGTCGGGGTGTTGCCGTGTCATCGGGCATTTGGGGGCGCTTCACGACTCGATTGCTCGCACGGTATCGATGCCTTGGACTGATGCACTTGAGAGCACGTTTATCTCCGTACCGTTTCGTTTGACATAAACGGATACCTTGCGTGGCAAAACGAACAAAAGAGCGGAACGGACGTGCCGGATGGCGAATGGCGGTCCATTTGGAACGTGAATTGCATCTTTCTCTGGCACAATCTCGAGCAAAACCACCATCTAGCTAGGGTGTTGGAGATATTTTCGTTCCAGTCTAGGTACTCTATCTACTAGGGCAGCGTGAACATTCCCGGAAGAGGACAATAGGAATTGTAAACAACATATTTGTACACCTTTTTCCGGGATTTTTTTTTTCTCGCCTCCATTTTAATTCCCACGCGAGGGAGCGATTTTGGGATTTCAATTTGCAATTTTCTTCGGTACACGCGAAGGAAATATTAGCCCCAAGGGAGCAGCACAGGGCAGTCCAGACGGGCAGTTATATATTCCACCCAACACACACACACACACCACCGTCCAGCAGTCGTACACACTCGCAAGTAGCTGTGCCGGCAGCGAGGAGTTTTTGGATCGGAAAATTCTCCGTATTACACGCTCAATTAAATATGACATGATACGGTCACTGGCGCTCCTGCCATGTGGTAGGGACAGTTTTCTTTGGGCGTACATGTGTGCGTGTGTATGGCGTACGCTTACTCCTCACCTTCCTGGAATAACTTCCGGACTGCCGGCTGGCTTCGGAGTAACATTCCTTCGAGCTGTCGTACTGACATTTTTTTTTGTAGAAGAAAAATGGAATAGGCGACCTCCGGGACATTCCGCTAGAGAGAAAGAGAGTGTGCATCCCGTGCAAGTGTACTACAAGAGATAAAGGACATCATTACGTCAACGCTCAAGACTAGCCGGCAACGCTCCGGCAGACATTGAGACCAGATTTCACCGTGTCCGGACATCGTGACCAAACGTCGGCCCTCGAAGGCAAACAAAAGAGCATGCCATTCATAGTCCGTCGCACCAGAAGCCACGGGCACGGTGGCAGGGACATTCCATTAAAGTGCATCATCCAAGTGGGTCGTACTTTTTTTGGGGTCTTGCTCCGGTCGCCCACTGCGGCAGCACGAGCACGTTGCGAAACCCAACGTCCTTGGGATGGTGTCCTTGTGCCGTTGTCGCTTCCACTGCGGTGGGCGGGTTTGGGATGTACTTAAACGTCAGCTAATGAGTTGCCGGTCGTAAGTTGCTCTGACCAAACCCATTGACGCCGGTTTTTGGACTGTTGGAGGATGGTTTTTGGCGGTGGCACCCCAGCTGCCCGATCCTGTTGCACGAATCTGTTCTTGAAGTTTGCGCACCTTATTGGGCACTTGTTTTTGTACAACATGTCGTATTAGTTGTACACTACACGCCCGCACACTAAGGCCCCTGTCTTCGAGCTGTATTTAACACGGACCACACAAACACTATCGTTCCGAAGTAGCTCCATTACGCTTCTCTGCACCACAACCGGACCAAAATCTGAGCGATGACGTTGCTATCATGGTCCTGCATGTCCGACCAGACACCGGTGGACTAGAGCGTGGATGTTGAATGTATTTTTCATTCCAATTTTCTCATCTCCCACGCTTCTGGAGGTATGTGCTTCGGAGTGAACGATGCTGGGTAGTACATCGCGATAGATGTCCGAGCGAAACGGACGAAATATGTTTTTCGTCATAATAATCATGTCCTTTGTCTTTTCAGCCTGGTCGTTTGGTAACGATATGGAGGGAGGACACAGACGGGCTTTAACTAGAGTTTTGCATGTAAGCATCGTGCGGGTGCTTTGTCTAGGCAATAGTTCCGTCGGATGTCCTGGAATGGGTTGTTTTTCAAGGCAAAATGGCTTGGGTGACTAACCGGTCCTTTGAAACAGATATCCCAGCTTGAAGTGCATGCTATGCGTCCTTTCAGAGCATTTTTGGTGAGCTCTTGAAAGTAAACTTCGACTTGTCTGTCCCACAACAATCCACTTACACTGCAAAAGAACATTCGAAATCCGAAATAGTTTCTCCTTAGCTCTCCGTCTTTAAGCCAGCTTCGTACAGCTTATCACACTTCAGCGCGGAGACTTAATCCTTCAGAGGGGGAAAAAAAAAGTTTCTCTCTATTTTCGCATCCGGAGATGCGAGATGCCGTGCACAGAGGAAGCGAATTAAATGTGCTTGGCGCACTTCATTTGCATTATCGTGGGATTTATGCACTCCGATCGTCCGTCCGCCGGCTGTACCAAAAGGACACCAGAAGTTAGTCCCATGCTTTCGAGTATCATCACCAGCTTCATTAACACCTGCCTTTCTCCCACTCCGTTTCGGTCAAGACTACCCCTAGCTGGTCAAGAAATTGTCCCCGTTTTGGAGGGAAGATGCATTTAAAGCTAGATTTATGAACGACCGAGATAGCACCCCTTTGCCATTTCCGCCGGTTTGGAGCGGAATGAATTCTGAAAAAACGAATGCCCTCATTCTTTATGCCCCAAGCTGCCGGCTTCTCCGGAACCAACGGCTTGGTGATTTAGTTCCACCCGGGGACATTAACTATCTCGTTCCGGAGGCACGCTCTCTCCTCTCGAGTGTGATTTATACATCTCCATTTGCCGTTTTCAATTTGTTCACCAGCTCAATTTGTTCTGCTCCACGCTCGGCTGACACTGATCGCCTACCCTTTTTAAACGGGGAAACGCGTGGTAATTCCTTTCGGTTTTCATCGGCCTACGACGTACAACAGCATCAAAAAAAAGCATGAAGGAAAAGTTTTTTGAGGCTTGTGCGACACACGAGTACCCTGAAAAGCGTCCGCGCCGGCTTGTCACACGCTCCTTTAGATCGCTCCCATCCGATTCGCTTATCTGACGCGCACTTTCACTCGCCAAGCAGCAGCTCGTTCGCAATCTCATCTGTCAGCTTGCGACCTTTCCACAGCAAGAGAGAAAAAGAAGACCCTCCGTTCGTTCCTGAGTTCCTGGGCACGAGCAGGCCAACGAGTACGGGACATACGGTGCTGTGAAGGCGCGCGCGCCCGTGTGGCGTCGTAAAAAATCGTATGTTTCAGTTAGTTAAACTTTATGGCTACGCAGGGAGTGAATATTAAAGTTAATGGTGCTCGGTTTTGTTTACAAGAAGATCCCATTTCGATGTGCGTAAGTGGGGAATTGTGAGTGTTGTGAGGAGCACGCTCTCCAAGCGGCAGGAAGCTCGGTGTACGGGTCGGGTTTTCCGCGCTACGGCTAGACCCACGGTGCCTGCTGTCTGCTGGGTGGCATTGAAATGGATGCCAAGGTGGTTGCCATGCGAGCCGGCCGGTTCGGTGTGATTTTCCTACTTGCGATGAATGTACTCATTTTATGACATTCGGCGCTATCAGCATCCGAAGTACTTTGGGGGCCGTTTGGGATTACTTTCTCATATTATTAGGCGTCACATCGAGGGGGGTAAAGTGAAAGTTAGGAACTCTGCACAGCATCGTCTGCTTGCTTTTCCCTGCAGATGGCGCTGCCTAAACTTTTTCAGCCAGTTTAATTGATATAGCATTCTTTGTTCTTTTTGCAACCGCTCACGAACTGTTTGCTCCTTCTACAAGCTTTCTTTTGTATGTGGTGCCTTTATTTCCCAGTTAAGTTTATTTGTCTATCAACGGCTTGATGATCTATAAAACTTGCATTCAGCAAAACGCAATTAAACCCACAGGCATCTTAATAGACGCCAATTAATAATTTACAGCAAAGTTCAGGCTCAGCGGAAAACTTGGCTGTATGTCAGACGGTACAGCGAACCGATCAACTTTCTCCGGCTTTATCATTTCGTACCCTATCAACCTTTCATCGGCCGTCTCAGCTTTATTCGGTGCAGTCGCTTTGGCAAAGCAAATGGGTCTGAAATTATTCGTTATTGATTTTTGTTTTGCTCGCTCTTGTTGCTGCTTCGTACCCTGAGGAGAGAGAGAGAGAGAAAGAGGATGAAATGAATAACCACCACCCAACCGGGGTTACGGTTTATCATGTTGATCGAAACGACATTCACAAATCATTTGCAGTTTGGTCGTTTCCGTCCGTCGGGCAAGCAAACGCCGGCATGTAAAGGCGACCCCGAACGGCATGAGGCAGGATCTTGCCGATACGCCACCACCAGCCAAATGGTGGACAAGTTTTATTTTGTAATCTGCGAAAACCAACCAATTATCGTGAATCATTTGTTGCTGTTTGGTGTTTGCTCGGCCATTCCACGGGCAGGAAACGTACACCTGGTCAATAATTTTTCACCTCATACCCTCTCGGACGTGCGCGGCATTTCCTGCACCAGGTTCCTGCCGGTGAAGGTGTGGATCAGCACAAAGCTGCTCCGCACAGTGAGAAGTCTCGCCGTTGGATTATAAGCTAAGCGAGTCAGCTAGCAGGTAGGATCGTAGGATCGGTGCTGCTCGTGAATCACGTGCCTCTCCCCAAGCGCCCGTCTCGTGCTCAACGGCGAAGGCAAAGTTGGCAAATTGAATATTATAAATTTCACCTGCAGCTTTCACCGCGGTTACAGGTTGCTGGGAACGTTCAACCGGACCGGGAAGCGAGTGGAAGAAATTAAATTTACTTTGGCGTTATTGATTTTCAGGAATTTAATTAATTGCTCACTTGCGAGAGTTTGCGACAGTTGGCCCTTTGTAGTTCCTTTGGTGCTTCGTGTCAGCGGTGGGCTGAGCAACAAAAAAAAACTTCATGATCCACCATCTGCTGATTTATTAAATTTAATATATGTAATGACCACATGTTTCTATTCAAATAGTTGTACTGTGTGGAAGTCATAATTTTTCGTACTATGTTCTATGATACAATTTTCAACACGAAAAAGTGGGAACATCAAACTCCGTTTTCAATATCACAGCGAACACAATAGCCGTCGTCAGAGCTGCAAGAAACAGATGATGTTTCGTTATTGATTTTCTTTCCATCGTCGTCGTGGGTCGCAAACTTGGACGTACACACATACACCCACATTCCCCCTAGAATGGGGTAATGAGAGAGGCAGGTGTGAAGTAGGCGCCCGGAACGGTCAGAAATTATGGCCACTCGTTTCTCAATACGAACCATTTCGGGGCCATTTTGAAGACCGTTCCGACCGAAGTTTCTCGATGCGTCGCTCGAAGGGTACGACGGCTCCCATAGTGCTGCGATCGACGAGTGGAGGCTCAAGGGGCCCGCCAGCGAGCGAACGGGGTTTATTTGGTCAAATGTGTTTACTCCCCGAACACCCCATTCACCGCGGGTGGGGCTTCAGCATAGAGTATCCTTTACCGGCGTTTTTTTTCTTCTTTTCTCTCTTTTTCGGGTTGGGGTATACGAGTTCGAATGATGTTCTCATTGTTGGTTTTCCCGAGGAAGGTTCGGCTGCGTGCTTTGCTCACCCCGTTCGCCTTGTTTGCTCGCCTATCAGACGGGAAAACAATGAAGAACAAATAGCGCCGGGGCCCTCTCACCCCACGCATGGTCGTTGGGGTGGTGGTGGTGACGTGGACGTTGACTGACGTTGCAGCCACGTTACCTTCACCGTGGCACCCACTGGCTTTGACCGTGAATCCGTGTAACCTTTTTGAGTGATATTAATGGGTTTACTTAGCCAGTTTCGGTAGCACTGGGGAACCCGTGTGTGTGTGTGTGTGTTTGAGGTGGGGTAATTCACTGGGAGGAGCAAGGGAACCCGGGAAAAGCAATGGCAGGATAGATTACCTTATAAGCAATCTAATCAAGTTGGTGAAAAAAGGAACACATTACTGACGCTTTTGTGCTCTCGTTCTCGTCCGCAGGTATGCTCCCGGAGGAATAAACCCATTGCAAGGACTCTAAGGAGGTAAGAATTGGGTTGGGTTGGGACCCGTAAGGATTAGTGAAACACATCGGAGTTCGAATGAATGCAGGAATAAACATTTCTAACTAAATTATTCTAGTAACTTTAATTATAGAGGATTTTGTTGAAATAACTCATCGATTTTCTTTTATCTCTCAGCTGGTTTTGAAGAGATAATATTAAAAAAGTGATCAAAATTTGTTCATAATATCATATATCGCTTTTTACTCAAAACTTATGAAATCCTCTAGCTAATGTTCGTTAAAGAGATAACGAACCCAACCCTCAGGATAAAAATTCGATTCAATTTAATAGTGAACGATCAAATCGGCCTTGCCATGAAATTCCGCATCAAAGCAAGCGCTGCTCATAAACACGAAATAAAATTTCATGACGCGTTCACACATCAGATTGCTTTAACACGATTGTGGTTTGAGTTAGGTATCGTCCTTCTGGTATTCTATCCTCGCTTGGCGAGCTTCCCATACGGAAGGGAGCCCCATTTTCTGTATCGTCATGTGCCGTATTGCCATTTATTCTCATCGTTTCCTATCGCATTCGTTACGCACGGCAGAGGCGAACACAACCGGGCAGCAAAGCGTAATCTCACCACTAAGAGGCAGTGGGCTTTTATGCCGAATCACCAAACACGCACAACAAGACGGTGCTAATTACGAGCAAAGAAACGGAACAGGCACGGCATAGGGAAGCGCTCGTAAAGACGAACAGTAATTCAATGATTTTTCCACAACTTCTCCGCAGCACAACAAGCGGCGTACAATCTCGTCAAGAAAAATCCCGACCCGACAGAAACGTGACTGAAATGCTCGCACAAAACGATGAATGAATATGTGTTGAGCGAATCATTATGAACGAATTATGGTCGACTAGACTAGCACGGACTTGCGGATGGAATACAAACTATCCGAGCCGAATCACATGTTTGCCGACATGATTAATACGCTGTGAAGGAGGAAAACCGTCCCATGCCCGGGCACGCATTGGTGGTATTAATATTCATGATGCAATATGGAATGTGTATCTTGATGAAGTTCGTTACCAATAGCTGCCCTGCCAGAAGCAATCGCCTCTTATTTTGTGCGAAAAATACATCTTTATCTAGAGCAGAATGTTCTTCCATCCCACCGTCGCCTTGTGACAGAGCCATTCCATCCGCTGAGCACCGTGCTGAGCTGCAACCGCTTCCGCCGTCGCCCACCAGGGTTGCACAAATATTGAACTAACATTTACAACCCATCCGGAGCAAACACAGGCCGGCGCACAAACACGCTGCCCGCTGTTCCGCACACAAATCATAAATGTCACGGCAGTAGTGGCGTCGTTACAGTTCCAACAAATCCATCGCTCCCACCCCCCCGGCACAACCGGAAACCGGAAAAGCGGACGGAAAGAATGCCAAGAAAACACCCTCCTGCCCGCCTGTCGCAGCTGGCAGCTCGGAAATAGATAACAAACAATAAAATTGTCAAATGCAATTTACACAAAAGATTTCCTACACTCGCCCGGCGTGCGGCAGACCGTTCTGTATTTTCGCAAACGACGACGGTAGCTGCCTGCGAGCTGACGCATTCCCGAACGAACGAGGGTGCTATCCCGGCGCCGGAACATCCCACCGGAGAGCCTCCAAGGACTGTCGGTACACATACATACTCAGCGGGGTGGGGGTTTTTCCCCCTCGAACCCGAACCTTACAGCGAAAACCTTTTATGAGGTTCACCAGTTCCCGGTGCGGTTCGGGTAAAGTCATGCCGACGCCGCTGCACAATTGATTCGCGCCACAACACCGACACAAGTGTATCTATGCAGTGCAGTGAATAACGCCACGGTGAGTGTGCCGGCTAAGCACAATTGGCTCGGCGATGACTCGGCGGAGGTTTTTTTCCTTCCTCCAGTGAGTGTGCACACTTTCGGGTGGTGCTAATGGTGGCTTTCGGAGGATGTTTTTTTGGCCCCGTGAGCCCCTTCTTACACGTCTACTTACGTGGCTCGGGTGGAAAGCTAAGTAATCGGGGACACTGCGGCGTTCCCCTGTGGACACTGTTCGACGTAAATCGGTGGACGACCAGGCGCCTCCATCCATTATTGGCAGGTGTTCTTGAGAAATTCGTCCAAAGCGTGCGATGTGAGGTGCGGGCTTTCAAGGGCGTATTTAAGATTGTCTTCCATGATTTGGTTCAATTGAAGGACAGTGAGAGTAGTTTTTTTCAACAATCTAAAAATCTCTTGAAAATATTTTTATTTCATTTTTTTTTCAATATTAACATTAACATTTGTTATCATTTGTTGTATGAAAAGCGGAAGGAGAGAATAATTTTTCATTTTTTCTAATAAAATCACATTTCACATAAAAGATTACTTTATTATTTTTCATGTGGGGACAATCCAACAAGCGCTTATAAGTGTTTTACTTGATGGACTTGCTAGCTTTTATAAAATATTATAAAATTCTCAAGCTTCGCTCATTTCAGTATCATTGTCGTGCGTTTTCCCCAGAACGAAAAAAAACTTCAAAAATCAGCTCTAATTGAACATGCCTGCATGCAATGCAACTGCCCCCAATTCCCGGGGCCACAAAGCAACAAAGTACGAAGCTTTTATGGCCATCAATAAAAAATCACTTCATCGAACACTTCGCCACCAAACAACACCCGTCGCATTCCGTCACGACAGAGGGCGAGGGGGGAGAGGGTGGTCTCGCGGGAGGTAATGAATGGCTGCGGTGGCGAGGGACATAAAAAATACAAAATCAATTCTACCGCAAGGCACCACCCCTCGAGTTACCTCCTGGCTGGCTACTGATGTGGTAGACGCACTGTGGGTATCGATCATTACGCCCGGGTCGGTCGCTTTTGCTCACGAGCTGCAGTTAGGTGCTTTTATGACCCCGCACGCATCGCACACCGGTCGCCCGGAATCGGAATCCGATGGGCGAGAAATGGGTAGAAAAATCGCTCCGATGGGGACGATTCTCCGCAGCGTTCGATATGAACTAGCTGCCATGCGGGTAATCGTTGGCACGAATTCGAACGCAATAAAACCCCAAACTAAGACCTGGTTCGCCCATCGCAAGGCCATCACGTCACCAGCGAGCGAATCGTGTTTCATCCGCTCTCTACTGACTGTTTTTTTTTGCTTCTTATCGATGGTTTGTTTGTTAGGAGGGAAAAAAAAAGAAAACTATACGACCACAAATGTGTACCACGAAAACGCTCCATCGGACGGGTTCGGAGGCAGACGGAAGCGGAAATTTATCTTCACAAACCGCGCGAAAGCGACCGCGCGCTCGAACCACCAACAAACCGACAAAGCACCCGTCCACGGTGGTAATGAAATTATGTTTTATTGCACCTTCACACAACCCATCCTAGGCGTCGGGGCTCGTCGCACTGGTTCGGCTTTTCATCACCACCAAGGCTACCTCTCTCGAAACGGGAAACGGAAATCGCTTTGAGCGCGTGCCGTGAAGTTGCAAAATAATATTATTAAATTTGCGATCGTAAAGTATCGCAGCGCGAGCATAATTCTTCCATTCGGAGTAGCGATAAATTATCCTGCGTTTTTTTTTTGTTGTCCTCCCTCTTGATCTCGTTTCGTTACGCGAAAGGCACTTCTGAGTGACTTTTAAAACGCATCGATTTTCATTTTTTCTAATAAAATCACATTTCACATAAAAGATTACTTTATTATTTTTCATGTGGGGACAATCCAACAAGCGCTTATAAGTGTTTTACTTGATGGACTTGCTAGCTTTTATAAAATATTATAAAATTCTCAAGCTTCGCTCATTTCAGTATCATTGTCGTGCGTTTTCCCCAGAACGAAAAAAAACTTCAAAAATCAGCTCTAATTGAACATGCCTGCATGCAATGCAACTGCCCCCAATTCCCGGGGCCACAAAGCAACAAAGTACGAAGCTTTTATGGCCATCAATAAAAAATCACTTCATCGAACACTTCGCCACCAAACAACACCCGTCGCATTCCGTCACGACAGAGGGCGAGGGGGGAGAGGGTGGTCTCGCGGGAGGTAATGAATGGCTGCGGTGGCGAGGGACATAAAAAATACAAAATCAATTCTACCGCAAGGCACCACCCCTCGAGTTACCTCCTGGCTGGCTACTGATGTGGTAGACGCACTGTGGGTATCGATCATTACGCCCGGGTCGGTCGCTTTTGCTCACGAGCTGCAGTTAGGTGCTTTTATGACCCCGCACGCATCGCACACCGGTCGCCCGGAATCGGAATCCGATGGGCGAGAAATGGGTAGAAAAATCGCTCCGATGGGGACGATTCTCCGCGGCGTTCGATATGAACTAGCTGCCATGCGGGTAATCGTTGGCACGAATTCGAACCCTATAAAACCCCTCCCACTAGGACCTGGTTCGCCCATGGCAAGGCCATCACGTCACCAGCGAGCGAATCGTGTTTCATCCGCTCTCTACTGACTGTTTTTTTTGCTTCTTATCGATGGTTTGTTTGTTAGGAGGGAAAAAAAGGAAAACTATACGACCACAAATGTGTACCACGAAAACGCTCCATCGGACGGGTTCGGAGGCAGACGGAAGCGGAAATTTATCTTTTTTTCACATAAAATCACATTTCACATAAAAGATTACTTTATTATTTTTCATGTGGGAACAATCCAACAAGCGCTTATAAGTGTTTTACTTGATGGACTAGCTAGCTTTTATAAAATATTATAAAATTCTCAAGCTTCACTCATTTCCGTATCATTGCTGTGCGTTTTCCCCAGAACGAAAAAAAAATCTTCAAAAATCAGCTCTAATTGAACATGCCTGCATGCAATGCAACTGCCCCCAATTCCCGGGGCCACAAAGCAACAAAGTACGAAGCTTTTATGGCCATCAATAAAAAATCACTTCATCGAACACTTCGCCACCAAACAACACCCGTCGCATTCCGTCACGACAGAGGGCGAGGGGGGAGAGGGAGGTCTCGCGGGAGGTAATGAATGGCTGCGGTGGCGAGGGACATAAAAAATACAAAATCAATTCTACCGCAAGGCACCACCCCTCGAGTTACCTCCTGGCTGGCTACTGATGTGGTAGACGCACTGTGGGTATCGATCATTACGCCCGGGTCGGTCGCTTTTGCTCACGAGCTGCAGTTAGGTGCTTTTATGACCCCGCACGCATCGCACACCGGTCGCCCGGAATCGGAATCCGATGGGCGAGAAATGGGTAGAAAAATCGCTCCGATGGGGACGATTCTCCGCGGCGTTCGATATGAACTAGCTGCCATGCGGGTAATCGTTGGCACGAATTCGAACCCTATAAAACCCCTCCCACTAGGACCTGGTTCGCCCATGGCAAGGCCATCACGTCACCAGCGAGCGAATCGTGTTTCATCCGCTCTCTACTGACTGTTTTTTTTGCTTCTTATCGATGGTTTGTTTGTTAGGAGGGAAAAAAAGGAAAACTATACGACCACAAATGTGTACCACGAAAACGCTCCATCGGACGGGTTCGGAGGCAGACGGAAGCGGAAATTTATCTTCACAAACCGCGCGAAAGCGACCGCGCGCTCGAACCACCAACAAACCGACAAAGCACCCGTCCACGGTGGTAATGAAATTATGTTTTATTGCACCTTCACACAACCCATCCTAGGCGTCGGGGCTCGTCTTACCGGCCCGGGCAGCGACTCGTCGTGATGGATCGCACTGGTTCGGCTTTTCATCACCATCAAGGCTACCTCTCTCGCAACGGGAAACGGAAATCGCTGTGAGCGCGTGCCGTGAAGTTGCAAAATAATATTATTAAATTTGCGATCGTAAAGTATCGCAGCGCGAGCATAATTCTTCCATTCGGAGTAGCGATAAATTATCCTGCGTTTTTTTTTGTTGTCCTCCCTCTTGATCTCGTTTCGTTACGCGAAAGGCACTTCTGAGTGACTTTTAAAACGCATCGAACGAAGCGCAGATCACTCCGAACAGTGGAAGCAGAATAAATAATCACGCGCCGGTGTTTGGAACGCCGGCTGCTCGAGCGTGATCGCCGGTGACCGTGAAGTCGATTTTCCGCTGTTGGAGAATCTTAATGATGCCGGGAGCGTGTAAGCGCGCTTGATTTATTTTATTGCAAACACCACCCTAAGGTGGCCACCGGCCAAGGGCGTCCGCGGCGTCTGGGGGAGTTTATTGATACGCCTTCCGCGATACAGTTCGCGAGAGGGCGAGCGAGCCGATTTGTTCCAATTCCATCGTAACTCAGTTCCTGGCACGATTAGTCAAACGTGCGAAATGAAATGGACTGTGGGCCACGGGCACGGTTCGGCCAAATTTATTAACTAACCCAGGCACATACGGGCTGCGTTCGTTATTAATTGATCGCGTATCGCCTTGCTTTGCACGGTTCGTTTCACGCCGCAAATCAATGCTAATTGAATCGCCATTAAAGCGGCCTTTGTGTGTGTGTGTGTGTGTGTGTGTGTGTTGTTTTCAATGGCAAACAATGGCTGTAATCTATTTATCGCATAATAATTGTGCACTGCAGAGAACGCAATTTTTGCACCCAATTTTCTATCCAGATTCCCTCGAGGGCATCTTTAAATTAGCTCACAATTAGAAGCTATGGGTTACCGAAGGCACACAGCAGTGTTTACAGCAGCACAAACGTACGTCACTTTTGCTACGAGAGCCTGACACACTGACCACACACACACACTCGGGTAACGGGCCGTCACCCGTTCGGTAAGATAACGAAGTTAGGTCTGTGCCGTAATTGAGTTACGCTTTATGTGACCTATAAAGTGAGATGGATCGGTTTGTCGCTGGCGGAGGTATGAATATTTGCATGAGTTTAATAATTGCATCCTCGGAAGCAGTTGTTGACACGCTGACTGATGATTGGGAAATAGTTTATGAAGAAGAAATCTCTTCTTTACATCAATCAACATCATTTGAGCGTAAAAAGTGCTTTCTGAAATCAATTTGTGGTGGACAAAGGGTTGACTCGCACGATTTTGCGCCTAAATGTATGCAATGGGTTACGAATCTGTGCTGCAAAGAGTGAAATGTCTTTTTTTTGTACTTGGATGTTTCTTCATGCTACTATTTGCCATTTTAAATCGAAAATAATAATAAAGTCAATATCAAATGCCATAAAAATGCTACCCCATTTCAGTTATTTTAAATAAACTTTACAGTGTTTCCATGTTTATTCTTGAATTGCATCTGAACCGAGACGTTCTCATCAAATTAAGATAGGATCGACTCCGTCACAGCTGTAGTGCGTTATGCAAATTATGTCTAATCTCCATAAGAAACTCTTTATTTTATGGTGACAAATCCTCTGCACACAGGGTTGTAATTAAAATAACCAAATTTCGTACACACTCAACCACAGATTTTGCTACAAACCTCACCAGGATGCCTTACCATGCCTTACTCACTGTACGTGCCACGGCATGGCAGAAGCATCACCGGCACCAGTGTCTCCCAGCCCATTATGTTACAGCACCACCACACGCGACACCATGATTAAGTTGGAAGTCCCCGAACGCCAATCTAATTAATCCGGCACAATTCGCTCACTCTCGTGCAGCACCCCAGGATCGTTTTTCTCAGGCGCTCCGTCCGGATGTTCCGGATGCGGCGGAAGCGTGTGCGCTCATCGGCAAGTCACACTTATTTGTCGCATCCGTCCGCGAACCGAGCTGCGTACACATCGCAACGCACTTCCCGTAGAGGTCGCGTTTCGAAGCGACATTCCGAACGATGATGATGATGAGAAGCAGCAGGATGAGAAAGTTTGCCCGCCAGCTCCGTTGCAAGAAGAACCACCCCTTCGCTTCCTTATGTTCGCGTGGCGATAACGCACCGGCAGGATGTGCAGTTCCCGGGCATTCGAAATTGTAAAGTCACCAAGGGCCACCTCTCGAAAGTGCAACGTGCAGCAGCAAAAGTTCTTACCCGCTCGCTCCATCTCCCGGGCGCATTATTCGCAGCACTTTATAAAACCGCACGATAATGGTTCACAGTGGTTTAATAGAATTAGAAGCAACTTCCTGCGGCACGGACGCGACGGAACAGACGCTGCTGCTCTGCGAAACTTGTCTCCGGGCGCCGGGCACCGGGTGATGTCGCTGTCAAAGCCACTCGGGCAGCACACCCGACAACACGCCGTCGACGCAGTTTGCTCGAACGTGGCCAGCACGAAACGTATCGTGTGACATGCCTTAGACGCAGGGGCACACACACACACGCGCGCTAATGAAAACCATAACACAAAACCGCAAGAATCAAACCTCTCTAACGAGTTGACGAACGAGCCCCCGTGGTCGGTGGTCTAGTTTCGGTGTCGCTATCCATTGTGTCGCTAATCGACACGCCAAACACATGCACATGCACGATTGGAGGGGCGTTCGAGGGGCGTGTGTCATCAGTTGGAGCAATATTGTTCCAGAGTGTGTACATGTGCCTTGTCGAAAAAGCCTTGTCGAGCAAATGTGCCTCTGCGGGTCGATTCGATGCGGGGCAATAAATCGATCACGCAATCCGAATGCAATCATCACATTTCGACCTGGTTTGAGGGTGTTTACACTAGAGGGACGAACGCGAATCATTCTGCCACAAAAAAAAAAGAAATTTTGAATGGTTTGAGAATTTGTTTTAAAATCGTTTAAAAAAACTTAATCATAACAAGAACGGACTTGACAAGAGGAAACTATCACTATAGTTCTCGAATGTTGCAGCAACAAATTGATAACATTTCGATGGCAATAACGAATGCATTAAAAAATTACTTTTTTTCAAACGGATAGTAAAAATAAACGGTCAAAGATACTTTATCAAACCAAATTACATTTGTTTCTATATTATGTTTATTATTAAAAAAATGTATGTCCACTAGTGTTGTGTCTTATGAATCTTTCGACGAGATTCAGATTCATGAATCTTTCATTTAGGATTCATTCAGATTCATTCATGAATCTTTGGAGATTCATGAATCTCTAAAGATTCATTAGTCTTATGAATCTCTAGAAGATTCATGAATCTCGTGAATCTCTGATGATTCATGAATGTCGATGGATTCATGAATCCTATGAATCTATAGATCCATGAATCTTAAGAGATATCTATAGTGATTTATAGGATTCATGAATCCCTAGAGATCTTTCCAACAATATTCAGCTTTTAAGGATCTTTCTGATATATTGCAAATTAAAATATGTATATACTTCACCTAATGAGATCCTCTACGAGCACACACAAAACAGCTGGCTTTAGTGTTCAAAGCCCCCGGCCTGTTTCCGTTGCCTGCAGGCGTGGCGTGGCTTCGCGAAAACATGCGTGATGACTGCGCAACACATCGAACACACAAACACCCAGCAGCATCGCGGCGCCCCTGCCGGAAGCGTGAGAACCACACCTGCGAGCCTTCTAAATCAGGCACGTCCACAGCGACTATCGATTTTTCGGCCCGTGCTCGGCCCATCTGCCGGAAGGCAAATTCCGGCACGAGCGGATGTGACAATTCGATGCACGTGCTAATCCCGCCCGGGGAGTTTTTCTTTTTTTGCGCAATTTGTTGCGTGTGTTGCGCTCGTGAAAATGTGAAACGTCACCTGAACGGCCCGAGGCCGAGACACATGCACGCCCGCCCGCTCGCAAGGGCCGAAATATTATGTTAGGCCATTCAACTCCCATTGTTAGGGCCGGTGCATGCTGTTTCCCGTGCGCACTCCACAAGAACCACAGCGAGCCTCCAACATGGGTTTGTTCCTTGTTTTTCTCGGGAAGGCCCATGCGGCCAAACAAGCACCGAAGGTAAAATAATACCATCGTGCATAGTGTGTCGTTTGGGGACGGGAAGCGAAAGAAAAACCATCTTGAGCTACCACTTCCGCCGCCGGGATTGAGCTGGAGGGCGTGGGGGTACATGCTTGTTATTCCGCACACCCTCACACACACACAGTGAAATGTGACGTTTTCTTTCCCTTTTTCCTGCCTCTGCATTCACGCTTTGTTCGGGAAGCGAAGGATTATGTGGTTCACATTGTGCCCGATGTTTGCCCTTTCTTTTTCCCACCGTCAAACCCCGACGGTGACGGTGACGGTGACAGGATTTGAGTTGCCGTCCGTTAGAGTCCGTGGGAAACGGTTTTCCGTTGCCGTTCTCCATTTTTTCACCGCGCTTGACTGATTTCGGCAGCTTGTGTGAGTGAAGCTTGCGGTCGGGCCCGATGCATGTGTCGGGCTGTGTTGTGATGGTTCGGTACGGTGCGATCCCATGATTTTGCTTTATGAAATTCCTTCCCATTTAACAAGAACTCCTCTACGCGTTTGCTTCCCATGAGCGGTTTCGGCAGAACACAAATCTAGGCGATCGTTATACTTTTCTGGGCAGCGGATGGGCCCCGTTTGCGTTATGACATTCCATGTCTGATGGATGGATGGGTTGGCGGAAAATCTCTCACACATAAATTCTTTAATAAACCGTGTGTTTTTCGCATGTCATTTGGAATTCTACTCTGGAAACAATCTTGCAATGCATGTCCTTATGTTTATGTGTCAAAAAGTGTCAAAAAAAAACGTTGTGTTCATTGCATACTTTTAGGCGTAAATTATCTGGAAATTCAAATTAAAATAAATAAATAAATATGTGTTGCATATGTATAATGTTTTTACATATGATTTCATGTTCGGTTCGTTAACTATGCTCCTGTACGTATATTCCACTCGTTTCCGCGTTCTTTTATCTTCACCACATACCAGCATGCAGCCATTGTTGAAACGGTCAAAGTTGGTTGTTTTTCTCCCAGCTCAAAGAATCACAATAGTGTTTCTAATGTGGTGCTGTTGTGCTTGCGCATTTCACACGTGTGGCTTCGTTATCGTGCTTGCGTCATAGCACTTTTTTATAGCTAGTTCCGTATTATACCATATTGAAACTTTATACAGACTTTTCCCACAAATCTGTGGTTATGTTGCTTCATTTGAGCGCAACAAAATGAGTTGTTCTGTAACGATACGCTTAAAGTTTCGAGCTAATGCTGAAGTTTCACTTATTCTACTAAACTCTTTCAAACATTGTGCAACCTTTTTTGCACAAACCACCAAACAAAGCGAGAAATCACAACACGGTCGGAAATGCGAAAAGCTGCTTGTCAAACAACGTGGAACTCAATCAGCAAAAATAAATGTTCCCGTCCACCCGTCCACCGGAGCATTTCGCCAGCATGCCAGCTCTCACCGACGGATAAGCTTTTGTACGACAAAAAGAGAACCGCACAAAGCAAAAGCACGCCGGAACCCGTTGTTGATAAATTAAAAATCCAACACTGGCCGACCCGCCCGTTACTCCGCCTCTGTCGAAAGGAACCGTTTCGAATAGTTCTGACGTGGAGCGGTTTCGGGAAAATTGACACGTTGGCAACATTTCCTACATCCGTTATTCGCTCGTATCGGCGTCTTGCGGGGTGTTGGATGGCCGGTGTATCGAAACCGAAAGCGAAAGTGGAATACCGTCGGTAGCAAACAAACGAAACGTGCGGTTAGCGTAGTAGAAGTTGTTTCACCGCCTTTCAATCCGATTTAAAGTTTATCCAGCATTAAGAGAAAGCATAAGAATGCATTAGTACGGGATGGAGCGTGCGAAAGCAGAGAGCAAAATCTATTCCATCCATCACGCGCAAGGAGCGTTTGCTGAGCGTTTCGTAGAAGAAAGCAAGAACACACGCACACCGGAAGTGATTGAACAGCTCAATCAAATAATTTCGCTTGTTGCTGTTTTTTTTTAAACATTTCCATTAAAGCTCGCTCGGCGTCCCCTTCCATCGAGCAGTCGCATCGTAAAGCAACTGCCACCCGAAAATCAACTCACCAAAAATCACTTCAACTGATCGACTGCACGGCAAAGAACAAATCAACTGGGGAAAAAAGGCCCAAAAAGAATCCCCACTAAAGCCTCTTAAGGTTATGAGCTTAAAAACCGCCACCGTGTGCAATTTACGCACCACCAACCACCAAGTTCGGCGATGCTTTCGAGGGCGCTTCAGAGGGCGGAGTGAAAATCCTCGTATTCTACTCGTCCTTTTTTTCCCCCTCTCTCTCTCTCTCTCACTCCCACTGTCTCTCTCTTTTTTATCACAATTTACCGATAATGGATAAACATCGATGCGAGCACCCGGGCATCGACCGTCGGGCGATACCCGACCTGCTGTCAATATTTGACGGGGCGAGCGTGCCAATATTGATCGAATTGTTTACCTCGCAGTGAAAACTGTTTACAGTACCGACTTGACGGACTGACGGACCGACTGACTGACGGGCTTGATGGACAGAGGGGCTGGTGTTGGAGTCACAGAGAGACGTGTGCAGTGCGTCTCGCGCTCCCAACACGAAGGATCACGTTACGCTCCCTAAGTGGCATCCGGCTAGAAATCTCGTCCTTGGCGGACTTTACTGTCATCCTAATTCTATCAACAACGGGCGAACTGCCACCCTGGGGGCCGAGAGGTCAAATTGAATCAGAAGAATCAAGAAGGATCGATGTTACGTTTAAGTCACATCTAGGTTCAAAATTATATACAATTATATTTTGAATTGTAATCAGAAATTTTGAGCTTTATAACACAAAGCATAATGTCCAATCTGAAGTACTTTAATGTCAAATCTCTGACGTCAGACTGATGTCCTGATACCCGAGCGGTCAGCTGAACTCCGCTTTTCAGCACGAAAGCACTTATCTAATAGCGACCAACTTCGGACACTGCAAACTAGAGTGACCAAAAATTAATTCTGCCCCTTGTGGCATCGTCGCACAGTAAATGCAGCCAACTCGCCGCGACGCTTCAGGGAGTTTGGTGCGGCAGCTACAGCTTAAAACCCCATTGAGTAACGTGCCAAATTCTCTGTTGACCTTGCAGTTTTTCGTTTTTCGTTCTCTACTAACTCAAAACGAGGAGTGTACCGAACCAGATAACACGCTACGGTGGGAGATTTAAGGCCAGTGTCCGGTCGCTTAACCCTTACTTCTCGCAACACCAAAAAAAAACAACGTACTGGAGGTCAATTACTTATCTCGGGTTCACATGGGATCTCGCTGGTGCACCCTGCCCCCTTTTCGGTAAACCTAATTTATTCTGCTTTATGGTGACCTCAACCTCTGGTGACATTTGCGATTTCATCCACCGATGATTAAGCCGATGATGAAATGCAATGTTTCAGCGTAAAGTGAAAGCGACGTTGAACAAAGCGCAACGTTTCGGTGAAGAATGCAGGACAAATGATCACGCCAACAAGAATCTACTCAATCAAGTACGCTCCGTACGCTTTCGCCACGCGCGCAAGCGGACAGACGGTTCGAAAAAATCATTTACCAAAATCGACAGAAATCAAACAGCGATAAAATCGGCATCCGGGCATGATTTCGGAGGACGGCATCGACACACGGCACCGTCGATGAAGAAATAAAATTTATCGATTTTTGATTCCGTACAACTTTATCCGACCGTCTACGGCACGATACGGCCGATATTGCGTTTCCACCGGAGCAAGACATTTGACAGCGTGAGTGGATTATGTTTGCTGCTCACGCCAACACTCCTCTGCGTTCGCTTCGCGTCGAGTCGTTGAAGGCGCACCGTGCATGGCAAGAGCGTTTCAAAGTACAAGAACATCTTCTCCATTCCGCTCGGCCGGCGCGCACAATGCTGATTGTTAATAGAGTTAACAAGGAGGGCGAAATTTTATGGCGACACTGTTTCGGCTGCGCTTGTTTTACGAGCACGGTCACCATCGTCAAAGCCGGCCTGTCTACGCTCCCACGATCGGGCACATGTCGCGGTGCGAAACGATGTCAGCTGACGGCGGAAATGGGACGGAGACCCGGCAGGAGAGACACACTCCGTCGTTGTGCGAAATAACCCATAAAACATCGGCCATCGATTCCTGCCCACCCGGTGCCGCGTGGATCCGTTTTTCGGAAGTACAATGGCGAGGATATAGGATTACACCAGTTGCGGAGGAGAGAGCGAAAAAAACGCTCTTGTACTTTGAACGGTGCGCCCCACCAAACCGCACCCCATTGACATGCGAAGCGGATCGGTATCGGTTGTCGGTTCCCGGTTTGGGTCCGCAGAATCCAAGTAAGACAGCGTTCGGCGGCGTTGGCTGATAATGTTCTGGCCTAGTTTGGAATACACCGCTCAGTACACGTACGTTCGAGCGCGTACGAGCTGTATCTTCCTGCCCTGCGGGTGAGCTGCTCGGTGTAGTTGCGTAGTTCCGACCGTAATAACGAGTAAATACGGAACGACGGAAATGACATCCAATACGGTAGGAACGAACGTGATTCTTCTTGTACCTACACGTTTACACAGCGATCAGCGACATGAAGGATAAGGCCGCGAGCAACAGTTGTGATGGATGACGTTGGTGTTCGGATTTTCTTCGGTTGTTGTTTGAATGTGGAATGAAATCTACTAAATACGGCTTAATAAAGTGGATTGTTGGATTGTGGGTTCTTCAAGTCGCAGAAGTAGCTAGACAAAAGATCACAACGTAGAACCTTGAAATTCTCAGCTCCCGATGAAGTCATTCAACCAAACAACTTCATAAATGTCACAAGCGCCAAGCAAAATGGCGGCCCTCATCTCTTTTTAAGCACATTTTACAATCATCGCTCTTTATCACCACAAATCGATAAAGTTTGCTCGTCCTTACATATTCCTAAAAAAAAACGGGGATCGATTCCCGTGATAGCCTTACCCACCCCGCAACGGTTTAATTACAACTCGCTCACTCCACAAGTCGGGTGCCCTTGGGCAACTCCTTCCCGCAGTGCCTTAAGTTTGATGGGCAAAATAAATTATGTACTTACGCGCCGCTATCAATCTATCGCTGTACGCTCCTCATGATTTTAACACCATTTGTCAGCGGCCCGGTAAACAGGCGCCCTCCCCCTCCCGCTCGCCTCCACCGGAAGTACGCTAAAGGAAGATTGATTTCTTCGAGTATCGCCCCCATCGTGCCGCCCTTGATCCGGGCAGCCAGGCCTGGCGGTTTGACATTCGGTCGTTAATTTTCATCCACACCGGCACACCAGCGTTTGACGTTTGGCCGCCGGCCCGGGCTTTGGATAAATTTCTCGGGCGATGACAGGCCCGCACGCGTTAATAAGCTCTCAATTTATTCCACGGTGTCGAAAGCATCATCGTGCATATTAATTCACTCTACTTCGCGCGAGCGCGAGCGCGAGCGCGCGCTGGTCCGTTTTGGGTGGGCAAATGGCTTTTAATCCTCACTTGAAAACTGACGCCGGGTTCGGGGCGCGGAATGCACGCGTGGACGTACGTGCTTAACGCGTGCCAGATGACCCGCGAACGGACGGTGAAACGGTATAAATAGCTCAGCCCAATTAGTTGGCGCTCGCCGGTGACACGCGCTTCCGCATCCGAATCGGGTGGAGTGGAACTCCCAAACCACCTGACACCGAGACATCGATCTCGACTATTTCCGTCCGGTGGCGGTTGGCCTGAGACGATGAGCAATTAGAGTGGCCTTGAGTGCATGTGCCCTGATGGAACTTGCGTATTGACATTATTAATTAGGTGGTGTAGTTAGCAACAACTAAAGCCGACCCAGTTCCAAACATTGCAATGCTCGTCTTGAGTTAAAAATGTAGATCGATCCATTAAGTAATTTGTGAAAGCATTGAACTGTCTTCCAATAATGTTGCATTAGCATAAGAACTTAGAGAGCGAGACGAAAACCAAACGTCTGCTCGTGTGACTAATGGCGTTCCCCTTCAGATCTTTGCAAACCGACCAAGGTGCCGAAGATGGATGATATCTTATAGTTTTTTTTTTCTCTGTTCTTTACACTATACATCATTCCACCCACCTTTAACGGGACCCCATACCTCATAGACACGGGCCAAACTCACCCAACGTTGGCCAGTAAATCATCTTCATTGCGACCCCAGCCGAGCGGGATCATCGGAAAGGTTTGATTATTTGATGTGGCCGGCCTGGTAGGCTTGGCCGTGAGCCAACGGCCTGGAATGTGAAGTGCAGCAGTGCAACTGGTCGCCGATCAACACTTCAAACGACTGTGCTATGCGCCAACTACAGCAGGCTCGCCTGTACCAACTATCAACACCGGTCCTGCACCGACAGTCGTTCGTACTGGTACCGTCCGTAAACAATGCCACGTCCCAGTGCGCGCCTACCAGCTTAACTTGGAGCGACCGAAACAAGCAAACACTTACTAGCCGCGCTAGTCACCATTTATATTCATTGCGCTGATAATTGGTGCTGGAGGCGCAATGGGAAGCGGAGGCCTTGCTCCATGGTTCTGTTATGAGTAGGTGCCGTGCCGCGCGGCTAGATGACACAAAGAAAATAAACCATTCAGCACTCAAGTGCACGCGCTTCACGAGAGCGCCCTGCATGAATAATGAGCCTGCAGTTGTTTGCATTGCAGTGGCGGTGCGAATTGAATTCATTACAAGATTATGGAGTCAAATCAGTTCAAAATTATCCACCAATAATCACTTTTTTCTTGTGTGACTTTCGAGACTACAAATAAGGATATGACAATGATAATGGCTAACAATGTTGCTATGCCGATTGCATACTTTTGGGCTCATTAAGTACACCTTAACTAATAAAGCAATGTTGATGGTTGTTGCGCTATGAATATCATCGTCGCATTCAAAGTACCTAAGTCTCCACTTGCGAAAAGAAATATCCCGCCACATTAGCTAAACTTTATTAATTCCCTCTCACGCAGCGAAGGTTTTTGTTCTGGATGACGGTTGCGCCTAAAGATATGCAATATGATGTATTTAGCCAGAACGGACTGGCTTTAGTTCTTGTCGGGTTTTATTTCTTCTGGTTATTGGTAGTTTGTAGTTTGAAGTTCTAATATATTTTCACAATTATTTTACAAAGCTTTTGGATATAAATTAAGAATAGAAGCATGAAATCAACTTTACGTCCTCGCGCATATGTGTTCCAAACACGTTCGATTACATCCTTGCGTTCACCACAATCGCTAATCATCAATTTGATTACAGACATGCTTTGGCACGCATCATTCAACCGAACCGGAGAGTTCATCATTAGGACTCGCATCCGCTTCCGAGTCCTGCCGCAGTAGTCCTGTAGTCTCGCGCATGGTTGTACTTCAACTAACGACTTCGACTCTTCGAAATCCTCACTTCTTCCCTCCAGCTACCCTCCCAGTCAAACACTGCAAATGCAGTCATCCACGGCCGAGTTGTCGGTGGAAGGCTACCACCGCCAGGGACGGGTGCGCCGGTCAACCGCAGAAACTCCAAACCCGCTCCTCCGGGGTTGGTCGGGCGAGGGTTCTCCTACCCTCCGAGGGCAGAACTCAGACTCGTTTGCATTCAACGCTCGTAAAGATGAATGCGTTGTGTTCGAGTGGCATTAGCGGACAAGTCAAGAGACCAAAACCACTTGACTTGTCTTTGGCGGGTTCTTCGGTAAAAGCCTATGCCTGCGGTCGGCCTGTGGGGTGGTAGAATTCGTCCCATTCCATACATGCGCCCGGCTGCGTGACCTGTACGTGTTTGAAGTTGTTCGACTACAGTGACAACGCATCGGTAAAGACCTGCCATTGCGAATGGCGTAGTGAGTGACTCCGCTCCGCTTGTTTACTTCACATCAGATTTAATCTTAAATCCTGGTGTTTGTTTCAAAGGGGTAAAAACTCTCTCTCAGTCG
Source organism: Anopheles cracens (assembly GCA_002091845.1). Lineage (NCBI taxonomy): Eukaryota > Metazoa > Arthropoda > Insecta > Diptera > Culicidae > Anopheles > Anopheles cracens. Next base: position 20,075 of record KZ067356.1, on the reverse strand, counting down.
TTTAAAGTACATTGTTTTGTGTTTTGTGTGGATGTGTCGCAAACACTTGTGTGTCATGTCAAGTACTTTAAGAACACTCTAAAATTCGAACAAGTGAAGACATGATTGGGTAACTTTTCTGCAATTGATATCAATTCCAAATTTTAGTTTAAAAGTTAGTAAAATAAAACAAAAACTCAAAAAATATTATTTTTCAAAGAGGAAATACATTGAAAAAACTCCCAAGGGAACTTCTTGCTGAAACGAAAATTTACATTAAAGTGGGAAGAAGCGACCAGCAAACTCGCCTGAACAGGTGCGCAGAGAAATAAAGAAATTAAATGGGACATTATGAAACCGCCTGGAATTGCTGTGAACCAGCGGAATGGTGGATAAAAGAAATGATAATGAAAGTTTTATGCTACGGAGAGCGAAATAATCTAATTCTCGGGGCGGCCCACAGAACGAGCGGAACGGCCTCTCGAGCCAAGCACCGCCGATGAGCGGATCCGACTTTCTTGAAGGTCCCTGTTCCCGTTTCAGGGAAGGAACACAATTTGGGCAGAACCTTTCATGGATCGAAATTCGCACGCAGGACCGATTGCACGGTCGCTCTCTGCAATAAAAGCGTTCGTTCGCGCTTGCTGCTAAGTGCGCACATAAAATGAAATCGACGGCTTCGCGTAAAGCCCTGGCAGTTGGAAGCGCCAAGAAAAAAAAACTGTCGCTAAGAAAAATTCCCCAAAAAATGAAGAAGAAAGTGTACAATTTTCCATTACACATCAACTCACTCTCACCTTCGGTGCGGAAAGATGGTGGCCATGCTCCCCCATCATGGCCAAAGTGATAAGATCATAAACATTGCCCGCCACCCAGGAGAATGCTACCCTCCCAGTCAAACACTGCAAATGCAGTCATCCACGGCCGAGTTGTCGGTGGAAGGCTACCACCGCCAGGGACGGGTGCGCCGGTCAACCGCAGAAACTCCAAACCCGCTCCTCCGGGGTTGGTCGGGCGAGGGTTCTCCTACCCTCCGAGGGCAGAACTCAGACTCGTTTGCATTCAACGCTCGTAAAGATGAATGCGTTGTGTTCGAGTGGCATTAGCGGACAAGTCAAGAGACCAAAACCACTTGACTTGTCTTTGGCGGGTTCTTCGGTAAAAGCCTATGCCTGCGGTCGGCCTGTGGGGTGGTAGAATTCGTCCCATTCCATACATGCGCCCGGCTGCGTGACCTGTACGTGTTTGAAGTTGTTCGACTACAGTGACAACGCATCGGTAAAGACCTGCCATTGCGAATGGCGTAGTGAGTGACTCCGCTCCGCTTGTTTACTTCACATCAGATTTAATCTTAAATCCTGGTGTTTGTTTCAAAGGGGTAAAAACTCTCTCTCACAGCAGACCTTTTTATCGTTTGCGCTGAATAGTCGTTTAAAGTACATTGTTTTGTGTTTTGTGTGGATGTGTCGCAAACACTTGTGTGTCATGTCAAGTACTTTAAGAACACTCTAAAATTCGAACAAGTGAAGACATGATTGGGTAACTTTTCTGCAATTGATATCAATTCCAAATTTTAGTTTAAAAGTTAGTAAAATAAAACAAAAACTCAAAAAATATTATTTTTCAAAGAGGAAATACATTGAAAAAACTCCCAAGGGAACTTCTTGCTGAAACGAAAATTTACATTAAAGTGGGAAGAAGCGACCAGCAAACTCGCCTGAACAGGTGCGCAGAGAAATAAAGAAATTAAATGGGACATTATGAAACCGCCTGGAATTGCTGTGAACCAGCAGAATGGTGGATAAAAGAAATGATAATGAAAGTTTTATGCTACGGAGAGCGAAATAATCTAATTCTCGGGGCGGCCCACAGAACGAGCGGAACGGCCTCTCGAGCCAAGCACCGCCGATGAGCGGATCCGACTTTCTTGAAGGTCCCTGTTCCCGTTTCAGGGAAGGAACACAATTTGGGCAGAACCTTTCATGGATCGAAATTCGCACGCAGGACCGATTGCACGGTCGCTCTCTGCAATAAAAGCGTTCGTTCGCGCTTGCTGCTAAGTGCGCACATAAAATGAAATCGACGGCTTCGCGTAAAGCCCTGGCAGTTGGAAGCGCCAAGAAAAAAAAACTGTCGCTAAGAAAAATTCCCCAAAAAATGAAGAAGAAAGTGTACAATTTTCCATTACACATCAACTCACTCTCACCTTCGGTGCGGAAAGATGGTGGCCATGCTCCCCCATCATGGCCAAAGTGATAAGATCATAAACATTGCCCGCCACCCAGGAGAATGCATGTAATTTTAACGACACTGCAGACTCACACGCTCACACCACCACCAAAAAAAAAAGCTCACTAAGGCCCGTGTGCCTTATCCGTCGGATCCGACGCATGGCGCATGGTTACGAGTTTCGCTTGAGGGTCACCGCGAGGTGTGGGCTAACAGTTAATGATATGCAGGAGAGAGAGAGAGAAAAAAAACGGTTTCGCTTTCGAGAAGATGAAATTTTGTCCACAACGGGTCGGTCCCTACGGGTGAAGCTGGGATGGTTACGGTGACAGAAACTTTCAACAGGTCGGCCCTGTTGGTCGATCACGTACCGGAGCAAATTGCACCGTAAAAACAATCTCGTATGCCTTGGAGTGAGGGCGCTGAGGTCGTCTGCCTGGGAAGCAGAGTGCCTCTTTTTGTGGGGATGATATTGCATTTTAGGTGGGTGGCTTTTCGTAGCCATTCTAATTAAAGTGAATTTACTTGTAGTGTAATTGCTGCGGGACTAGAGTCTTTGGGCAGTGCAGACACGTCGAGTGTCGTAAAAGTAGCAGCCATATAATTTCAATCAATTTACAACAGATGGCGCCACCAACGAATGTTCTTGCTAATCATTGGACGATTATTGTATGCTTAAGCTGCTGCCACACGGTAGCAATGAAGTTTGTTTATTGAAATTATTATTCTTATAACTAAATCAAGGCGATTTTTTATTTCTGCAGAAGATATCTATCAAACTGACATATAAAACGTTAGTAAATCATGGATAAGTGTTGATATAGTGCATACTTTTAGGCGCAAGCTTGCTAAATCAGCTAAATCAGCGAAAATATGCATTCCGCTTAGCAAACGGTCTATTTCTGATATAGTTTATAGGTATTAATGAATTTTATTAACCGGAATTGCCATTGACTAAAACATGTATCAACTCATTTAAATTATGAACTACTTATTTCTATCGGTCGAGATACTATCGATGCTTGAAAATGTACAACACAAATTAAAGGGTGATAGCAAGAAACCTCAAGCGATTGCAAACAGGATATGCGCCTTCAGCGTTTTCGTTTTAATTTTCTTAATTGACCGTGTGTCAAAATGTCTTCTCCCTCGTTTGAAAACATGCATTATCTGCCAACAACCAAATTAATGTTACCCAACCACACCGACACCGACAAACTTGCGCGCGGGCCTCTTTCATCTCTACCCGTGGAAACCGCCCCTGACAGCGTAGGTCAGGGTTCTCGACCGAACCGGTGCCACTTTTAGACGTGCGTGATAAATTATTCATCCCGTGCCCGGAACGACTGCGCACAGTGCTCAGTCCGCTAATGGTAAATGGGGAAATTTCATTGCAAAACTAAAATAGCCGTCTCCGGCGTCCGAACCGAACAGTGGAACGGAAACTTTGTTCCGAAAAACTTCCGCTGCAACTCACTTTGGAAACTCGTTTTCTCTCTCGCGCCGGCTGTTGACGGATGGGACGGAAGGTAATGGTCTTGTTTCCACTTATAACGGGGGGGGGCCACACTTATACATAACAAAACAGAGCAGAACAAAAAACGCAGAACAAGAGATGCATCTCCAAAACTTTACCTCCCGCACAGGGTCAGAGAAATATGAAAATGAGCGCACACGCGAAACTCGCAAAAGAAAAGTACAACCAGCGTGGTGCATCATGTTTCAGTTCTCCTCGAAACACGGATGAGAAAGTGTTCCTAGCGGGCGGCAGAAAAAAAAAGTGCCATGTCCAACTGCATCTGCGAGTTGGACCAGATTTTTGCATCGCATCGGCCGGGTGGGCCCACCGGGAGGAGGCAGGATGCAATCTGAAATTGAAAACTGAAGCCCGGGTTTGTAAACTCTCAGGCACGGTTTCCGCGTTTCACACTCGCTCGGTCGAGCGGGATGCAACGTGAAAACTGGGTCGGAGCACAAAGCGAACGGAAGCGACTGGACCTGCGGTCCGAGTGGATGCGTGATCCATTTCATTCGCCCGATTTTCCGGCACCCCACGAACAGGAAACGGTGGGTTAATTAACATTTCAACCGGTTCAGACCGGGGCTGGCTCCCAGAAGTGGTGAGCGATTTTTCCGTTTGCACCCATTCCGAGTCCTTCCAATTCAGCCTTCCTTTGGGTTGTGTTCCGCTACAACGCCACGGCCCAAAACCGAACCGAAGCTGCAGTGAAGTTTTTAGCAGTGATTTTTATTCACCACTCGCACTCGGTCCGGTGCTGGGCAGAGTTGTTGACTCACGCAACCGGATCCGCGGCACAGTCGAAGGTGATGAAAAGTGAAGCAGCATAATTGGAAATGTTTTCATTTTTAATTAATCGTCCGTTCGTAACGCTGTTGAAAGGAAAGAGAGCGTGAGCGTGAATGATACAGCAGGCTGGTGAAAGTTAAAAGGATAATGCCCAGCCGGATAAAATTTAAAGTAGAGCACAGTAGAACGAAAAACGTGTCCGACTGGAAAACGCAACATTCGTGTCGCGCGGAACTGGCGGCGCCCTTTTTGGGGCGCATCCGCGCCTGTGTTCAACACGGTCCGTAATGAAATTAGCGAGATATCTGTGCCGCTTCAAGCTGCCACCGAAGGCATAAATTAAAAGCCACCGTGGCCGACGAGCTCGAAAGAAAACGAAAGCAAACCGAACGTATTTCACTGCACTCCTAATCCGTGCGGCCCATTCAGCGCCGAATTAAGCCGGGACCGAGCAGGGAGAAGGATCAACATCCGGCCAATCGGATCGGGCTGGGGCAGCCTCTCATTTGCATCCAATCCCGCGGCCCGATTGGCCAGTGAATAGCTGCTGATTAGCGTCGGTTTTCGGGGCTTTACCGGGCCGCAACCGAGCCGTGTGCGTGAGCCAGCCCGGTTGGTCGGCTAGTCGAATTTTGCGATTCATATCCGCATCCGGTAATTGGAAATCGATTTTACATTTGCCGATTGGATGTTTCATGGGCTGCAAGATAGCGGCAGCAGTGCGTTGTGCATTCGCATATGGCCCGTCGGCCGTCGTGCCGGATCGATTTGGGTCAATTTCCTACGCGATGTGTGCTAATATGCTTGCACATCCGGTCGAGCTCGAGGGATCGGTTGGCGAACTTGTTGCCATTTTGCGAGCGTCAGTAAACAAGTTACGTCCAGCGCTGGGTGCGTGATGCGTGATGGAAGGGAGTTGCGCACCGTATCCGCTGTGTAATCATGCGAGGATTATGAAATTGGCGATTGGAATGAAAGCTTTTATTACATCCCGCTGGAATCGGAGTGTATCTGATACCATCGAACCCGACCTGAGTAAAAAAAAAAATATAGACGCTTTGAACATTTTGTATTTACTTCAGAGTATTGCCTCGTCATTTGGCATGAATATAGCTAATTGCATACTTTCGGGCTGATCAATCAAATTTGCGCCAAAAGGTATGCCAACAGCAGCACAAGAAGAATTACAATTGGATTGTAAAGTCTTTTTAAGACTCTTGAATTGTTTTGAAAGAAAGTTACATCGTCTAAGAGCAACAAGACCTGAACGAAGCCGGATCGGATAGCTTAAAATATTATGGACGTAATGTATTGGACTGAAGGGCGACGTTAGCTCTACGAGCTTTATTGTCAAAACTATCGTTATTCACACCTCTGCAGAGCACAACGGAAAAGTACGCCCACTAAATGATACCACCACTCGCCGGAACAAGGTTTTCTCCTCAACTCATTACGCAAACGATCCCGTATCGATTCAAGACGAGCTTGATCGATGACGATACAGTCAATTAAAAACTATTCCGTTGCCCCACGGGGCAACCCGGGCCAATATTGAATATCGCTGTTTCTAACGCCCCACTTCGAACCCACCATCCCACCATCGCGCACGAGGTGGAAGATATTTTACATGGAAACTTCCTCCATCCGAGTGCGAAACGAAAGAGCACGACCGGCTGCGAACCATCGATGCCACCGTCACATTGGCTCTATCAATCTTTCCTGGGTAATGTTCAACCTGCCGGCACACTACCGTTCACCTTGACGCTCGTGGACCGCACAAAAAAGACGTTCTGCTACATGGCAGAAGAAAACTTTCTTGCCACGCTGAAATAACAAGATAGCGCCCTGCGACTAGTCTCCCGGCTGGATGAGTTGACACTAATTTTCCCGGAAATCAATATCGGAAGCAGTCGCGTGTACGTGATCGCCCGTGGGTGTCTGCATCATAGTGTGTTTGTGTGTGCGGTCGCCACCCGGAACCGGAATCGTTTGACGTGATTTCGCTTGCCCTGATGTCAGCATGACTGGAGCACCCGGGGCTGACAGAAACCGGGGAGACCGGCCGGGATCTTGCTGACATGGTGAAACGTCGCCCACGGCCATTAAGGTGGCCGTCAAGATGCTGCCAAGGGGTGGTTTTTCAATCGACCGGAAACCGGAAAATCGGAAACCAAACCCACACACACTGCGACCGAAGACGTACGGTGATGCGAAATATTGAAACGCACTCTTATCGGATTATTGAATCCCGCTCGAGCGCTCGGTACGTTCCGTTTGTTTCCGTAGGGTTAGGTGGTGTTAGTTACACGGCCGCGGACCACCATCCGCAAAATGTCATCTTGATTGTGGTGGTCAAAAACACTCGCCCCTAACCCAATCATCGTTAAGTCTAATTCGATAATCTGCGCCCTCTGCTGCCCTGCCCCATCCAGCGCAGTCCGAACTTTCCCACCGAAGCTATTGTGGTGGGAACCGAGAGCGAGAACCTTCGTTCGGGCCCACTTAATATTTCATTAAACAACCGGTTTTACTTATTTAAAAGTCTCCAATCCCACTGCGTGGCAGCGTGGCGTACCATTCCGCTCCGACAGGATAACGTTCCCATTCGCGACTTTCGCTTGGAAAGTACAGAAGTTCGCGTGTACAAGAGTTCACGACGGTGGAGAACCTTCGTAAGATTGCTCTTTAAACTGAACTTCAACCCGTTCTCACATCTGCACAAGCGCCAGCAGCGGGACGGAAAATCGCTAACGCTAATTCTGCTCGGATTTAGTTACCCGAAAATGAAACAATAACACTCGTCGAGTTCGCTCGCTTCAAACTGGGCGATGTAAGACGATCGTCGTGCTCTCTGTGCCTTCGTCGTGCTGTTGCGGTTCAAATGGCCGGAAATGAATCTGTTCAATTTGGCAGATTGTGTTAATAGCCGCGTGGCAACGATGACGGTGAGTGGTGAAGATGGATGGATGGATGAAAGGAAACTACCACCTGCGAAGTCCAAGTCCATCTCCGGGTCGTCCATATTGGGAGCGTTCGGGAAACAAACTTTACGTCCGGGAACTAAGCTTCACTTTAGCGCGGCGAGCACATGGGGAAGTTTGCTCATAATTCTTGCCAAACTATGCTTTTCGAAGACGTCTGTTGGATAGATGAACTGAATAGTTTGTACTGTGGAAAGCGGGAGTCATTTAGCGTTATCGCTTACCTGAAGAGTGTGTGTTTGCTAGTGGAATAAATCGAAACTTACTGAAACATATAAGAAAGAAGAAATATATTAGATTTTTGTTGAGTTTATGTGGCTTAACGCAGCGGAAATATCTAATAAAGCGCTTAAAGGAAGCGGTTGCAGTACCAATTTCATAGCCTCAGAAGGATGTTCATTAAACCAGCCTGAATGTATGCAATCGGCATGACAAACGCTTCAAAGTATTCCATTTCTCTGTGACACCATGAAGCAAGTGCAAGATAACTCGGAGAACGTGTAAAAACCATTAAAACAATCTAGTTTTCATACGTTTGCGATACCGGATTCATTAAAATACACAAAAATGTTCCTCCGTCTCTGTCTCTCCCACACGAAAAAAAATGGAAGCCCTCAAAGGAACACACACACTCATCAGCGTGAGTAATGATCCAATAACATCCGGAGTAAGATTTATGAGAGCATGCTAGTGGTTCTGTCCTCTTTTCTTGCGATTGTTTTCCTTCGCCACCTCTTCGCTCATCATTATTGTGCCGTTCTCATAACGCGAACGGAAAGCAAAATTAATGTGGCCTACTGGGGTGGGTGGCGTCCAAGCCCAGATTAGACGTCCTTGGAGACGGCGATTGTCTTGCCTCGAAGGATGATTAAATTAATAAATGATTGTCTCCAGATGGCGCGACGATAATTTGTCCCCGAGGGAACTGTTTAATGAGGTGGACTGGATACTGGATACAAGCGGACAGACAGCTGTATCGACGTGAGAAGATGTACGGAAATATGGGTTTTGGAGCGTTTGCTGCTAGCGAAAAAAAAACGTCCTAAGTAACCACTGGAAATTCCAGTCACGCGTCGGAAGAAGCCTTACGATGAATAATACGCACCTTCTTGACCGCAAGCGTCTTCCACACTCGTGGAACGTCTTTTTGCTGCGCCGTGTTAAACACTCCGTCGCCGGCTTCCTTGATAGCTGTCAATCCAGGAAGGGATAAACATTAAGTAAAGCAAATCACAAACGCCGACACCCGTGCTCCCCTGAAGCCAAATGTAAACGATGCGGTAGAAAGCGGAACAGAGCAAACAAAAAAACAGCATGCCCGGAGGCCCCTTTGCCATCGTTAGCGCGCCGCTGCCACGAGTGTGTCGGAGTCCGGAGTCGATTTCGGTAAGGAAGTCGGTCGCCAGCAAACCTCCAAAATCGCCATCTGCGCCGAGAGTAAATGATGGATATTCGACAGACGGGGACGAGCTCGCTTTTGACAGCTGTCAGCGGCTGCTGCGCTCCCATTCACCGCCCGCCCCGGTTGCTAAGCATTCCCGGAAAGACGATCGGCGGAAAAGCAAATCTGACTAACCTGCCGAATGAAGTGGGTCAAGTGGGTGGGCTTCTTTCCTGCACCGTCACGTTATTTGATTTCGCAGCCCGGCTTGGGCGATGGGCTTCATTTGTCAAGTTCATGCAATTTATTTTCGCTTTATTATCATTATTTTTATTATTTTCATTACGCCGCTCCTGCCACCGGCTGCTGCCAGCACCGATGGCATCCTCGAGGCACAGCTTTCGGTGCCGGCATTCAGTTTCGTAGCGAGACGACTTTTTATTCAGATCTTAACGACACCGACATGATTTGGTGCGCCGCGTTTCGGTGGGCAGTCTTCCGGCTTCGGTGGGCCATAAATTCGTCGCAAGATTGATTTTCTGTTCATATTTGCGGCCCCACTTCTCGTCACATAAAGGAAGTGCCGTCTTCTTGAAAAACCCATCCACAAAGGCACACAAGCGCATCTCTTTTATCGGCCGGGTTGATTAATGGTCATAAATGAAAAGAAATGTGTTTCGATTCACCGGTTCAATACGGTCCTCACGGGATGATTTATAATTTCACGTGGACAATGGACAACTGTCGCTTTATTGGTGGTGTTAGACGGCATCTTATCCGTCGGGAGCGATCTTTATAGGACGCATTCAGGCGTCCGCGCCGTTCTTTGTGCGGACTGTCGGCAGACACACAGCACAGAAGAATTACATATTTCGTGCCGTTCGATTCATCGCCACAGCACACCGTGGGCTACCCATGAGTGGATTAAGCTGTCGATGACAGTTTCTCGCACACGCGGAGGATTATTATTCCCCCGAAAAGAAAAAAAACGACCCACTGGAACGTCGAAATTGCTTCTCGATAAGCCCGCCATTTGCCCTGCGGTGACATTTTTCACCGACGCTTCGAGCGCTTCTTTGATCCAGCTCGGCGTGACGGTGTTCTCGCAGCATTCTCACCTTCATCCGGGCCAAACATCGCGCCACTGCGAACCTGTCTCATCTGGTGTGGAGTAAACGTAAATGAAAATTCAAACCACCCCGTCGACGTCGTGCGCACACCGCCTCTCTAGTGCGTTCGCTTCGTACG
>KZ067354.1:0-16787 GCA_002091845.1 Anopheles cracens | reverse complement strand
TCTGGGTGGATTGGTGACGTCGTAAGCAGAAATCATATAGCACAAGTTGAAGATTTTGGAGGGTAACTAAAGGCTAAACTGCATTACTCAGGCAAGGTGAAACATGGCAGAAGATGCGTTCGATTTCAAACCCGGTACTGATGCAGTCGAAGACGATGAAAGTGTACATTACACCGATGGACGAGACGGCCCGTGAGCTTCTAGCTATGTAAGCTGTGTCCAAAACATAAGGAAACATTAGTTTGATTAGTGCGACTTACAATGGTTTCGTTATCGTCAGTATATCCACCCTGCGGGACGAAAAACACGAGCTGCCGGCAGACTTTTATCGCTGGGTTTATCGATGGGCGCTGGAGGTTACGGGACTGATTGCGTTAGACACGAGACTGGGAGCACTCAGCACGAACGTTTCAGCGGAAACACAAAGGCTGTTAGAAGTGAGAACAAGGAGTAATAGATATACTGGGATTCAATAGTACAGTCATTGATACGCTTTCGTATGTTTGCAGACTATTGGACAGATCTTTGAGCTGACCTATCAGCTAGATATATTACCATCGGTATGGCGATACTATAAGACTCGTTCGTTTAGCAAGTTGATGGATTTGTACGACACCATGACATAGTGAGTATTGGTGTGCCATAAACATCCGCACACTGAATTGCAATTTCTTTCCATCGCCAGTACCATCATGGGCAAGATTGAGGAAGCTCTAGTCAGATTTGAGAAACACCCTACGTCAGAGGATAATCAAAGCGTTCTGCAGAAGCTTGTGAAGGTTGATAAACATGTGGCGGTGATCATGGCGCTGGATATGATATTCGCCGGAATTGAAACGGTTCGAAGAGAATAGGCCCCATGATGAATCGTTTGACAATCGTCCTTCATTATCCACAGACTTCAACCAGTACGCTTGGCACATTGTACTGCTTGGCGAAGCATCCCGACAAACAGGCCAAGCTGCGTGACGAAATTCGCACGATACTTCCGCATAAGGATTCCGTCCTGACAGCGGATAGCATGCGCAACCTGCCGTATCTTCGAGCCTGCATCAAGGAAGGAATTCGCATGGTTCCACCGATAGCGGGTAACCTGCGCGCTACGGGACGAGACATCGTGCTGCAGGGCTATCGCGTTCCAAAGGGTGTAAGTGTCCACCGAACAGGGCTCGTTGGAAGTGTGTGCGTCCCCTGAAGAAACTTTCTCCCACAGATGGACATAGCGATGAGTTCGCAGGTTCTGATGCACGATGATGCGATGTTCAGTAGAGCAAAAGAGTATATTCCCGAGCGATGGCTTAGCGACAGGGACTCGGAGCTACCCAGCGCCAAGGATACGCATCCGTTCCTCTTTCTGCCGTTCGGTTTCGGTTCGAGGAGCTGCGTTGGGAAACGGTTGGCGATGCTGGAGATGGAGGTGATCCTCTCACGGTTGATACGACAGTACGAGATTCGCTGGAACTATGGAGACTTTAAGCTACGCACGACCATTATAAATCTTCCTGATTGCCCGCTACCGTTCGAGATGAAGGATGTGGTGGATTGAACGAGTATAAAACGATGTTTTATATCATGCTTTATGAGTCTCTTGATAGAAATATAACTGTGTATGAAAAATAAATATAGCAAGCATGCTAAATTCTTGGCAATGTTTTATTTCTACGATTGTCGTATCATCCAAATAAAGACTCAGGATTGGCTTCAACCCCATGGAAGCACCCTAATAAAGTGACGAGAATAGTAACGCGTGCTGATGTAAAGCGTCTTTCACACGCACAAACATGTTCCGCCTGCCCGGCATGCTGGGTCGGCCAGACATTTTGACGAGCTTCGTCCCGGAAGACTTCGAAAAGCTGTACCGCACCGAGGGCGCTTGGCCGTCGCGCGGTGGCTTAGAAACGTTGGCTTACTATCGGCGAACGGTTCGGCCGGAGATTTTCGGAGCAATGGAAGGTGTCGTGACGGCGTACGTAAGAACCGAGCCAGCCAAACGCCGGTTTGCTTCACACTAACCAACTGTTTCCAACATTAACCCAGGCAAGGCGAAACTTGGTACAAGATGCGTTCGATTGCCAATCCCGTAATGATGCAGCCGAAGACGGTGAAGGTGTACGTTGGCGACGTGGACGAGATAGCACGTGAGTTTACAGCGATGTGAGTATGGTGTTTGGTGAAGCACGGGAGCATCGTTCGGTGTGATTTGATTGACACAGCTTCCATCAATAGTGTATCCAAATTACGCGATAAAAAGAACGAGCTACCGGAAGACTTTAGTCAATGGGTAAATCGATGGTCCCTGGAAACGATGGGAGTGTTGGCGTTGGAGACGAGATTGGGAGTGTTGCAGGCAACGGATTCCGGAGAAGGCCTGAGGTTGATGGAGGTACGTTGAACATATGGCATGAACAGTACTGAATAACGTTGTTACTTTCCCTGTCGAAGAGCAGATTGTGGCTCAAATTTTAAAACTCACGTATCAGCTGGACATATTACCGTCCGTGTGGCGGTACTACAAAACTCCCGCCTTTAAAAAGCTTATGGCGAAGTATGACGATCTAACAGAGTGAGTTCCGTGGTGGTGAAGCGCCTCACGAAGCACAACAATGAAAGTTTTTCTTCGTTACTAGTTTGGTAATGGCCAAGATTGACGAAGCCGTAGTGAAATTCGAGAGAAACCCCACAACGGAAGGAAATCAGAGCGTACTACAGAAGCTGCTGAAGATCGACAAACATGTGGCGGTGATCATGGCGCTGGATATGATATTTGGAGGGATCGAGATGGTATGATTGGCTGAATTGGTTGCTTGGATGGCAGGGTTTCATAACTTTTCCCGCTCTCTTCAGACATCCGCCACCACCGTTGGCACGTTGTACTGTTTGGCAAAGAATCCCGACAAACAGGCCAAGCTGCGTGACGAACTCCGCACGATATTGCCTACGAAAGATTCCCTCCTGACGGCGGACAGCATGCGCAACCTGCCGTACCTTCGAGCCTGCATCAAGGAAAGTCTTCGCATGGTTCCACCGACGGTAGGAAACATTCGCACTACAGGACGAGACATCGTGCTGCAAGGCTATCGCGTTCCAAAGGGTGTAAGTGTGTCAGAACGAAGCTCTGATGCTTTTCGATGTTCTCTAGTTAATTTGGAGGCTATTTTTCCCAGATCGATATGGTCATGTGTTCGATGGTGTTGTTGCGGGATGAAAAGTACTTCGGCCGAATAAAGGAATTTATCCCCGAGCGGTGGATTGGCGGCTGTGCTACGACGGAGGTGCCGAGTGCGAAAGATACGCATCCGTTCCTCTTTCTGCCGTTCGGATTCGGTTCGAGGAGCTGCGTTGGGAAGCGTTTGGCGATGCTGGAGATGGAGGTGATTCTCGCACGGTTGATACGACAGTACGAGGTTCGCTGGAACTATGGAGACTTTAAGCAACGGACGGCCCTTATAAACCTTCCTGATTGTCCGTTACGTTTCGAAATGAATGATGTGGACGATTGAAGTACTCGTGTTAACGAAGTCTTGATAGTTGTAACAAGAAGCCTTTTGCTGTTTCAAGTCTCCTATTAGTTTATGAGACACCTGACCTGCGGCTTCTAAAATATAAACTTGACATGTCAGGGTGTTTATTGCTAACAGATGTTTCATCTGGAACTTATCAAAGATTAATATAAAATAGCTTACGATTTGATTAAAAAACAACAACATTCAGACACTTCTCATTTTGCCTCGAGAATACTTCGCTCCCATGTGGACTATCTATCGCTTCGATAAGATACACCGGCGCAGTATCGCGCGTTATTGGACGGGTGAGTAATCAGCACATGATTCTGCGAACGGGAGCGAAGTGTTCTCGAGGCAAGAAAGAAGTGTCTGAATGTTGTTGTTTTTTAATCAAATCATAAGCTATTTTATATTAATCTTTGATAAGTTCCAGATGGAACATCTGCTCGCAATAAACACCCTGACTTGGCAAGTTCATATTTTAGAAACCGCAGGTCAGGGGACTCCTAAACTAATAGGAGACTTGAAACAGCAAAAGGCTTCTTGTTACAACTATCAACACTTCGTTAACACGAGTACTTCAATCGTCCACATCCTTCATCTCGAAACGCAACGGACAATCAGGAAGGTTTATAAGGGTCGTCCGTTGCTTAAAGTCTCCATAGTTCCAGCGAACCTCGTACTGTCGTATCAACCGTGCGAGAATCACCTCCATCTCCAGCATCGCCAAACGCTTCCCAACGCAGCTCCTCGAACCGAATCCGAACGGCAGAAAGAGGAACGGATGCGTATCTTTCGCACTCGGCACCTCCGTCGTAGCACAGCCGCCAATCCACCGCTCGGGGATAAATTCCTTTATTCGGCCGAAGTACTTTTCATCCCGCAACAACACCATCGAACACATGACCATATCGATCTGGGAAAAATAGCCGCCAAATTAACTAGAGAACAACGAAAAGCATCTGAGCTTCGTTCTGACACACTTACACCCTTTGGAACGCGATAACCCTGCAGCACAATGTCTCGTCCTGTAGTGCGAATGTTTCCTACCGTCGGTGGAACCATGCGAAGACCTTCCTTGATGCAGGCTCGAAGGTACGGTAGGTTGCGCATGCTGTCCGCACTCAGGAGGGAATCTTTCGTAGGCAATATCGTTCGGAGTTCGTCACGCAGCTTGGCCTGTTTGTCGGGATTCTTTGCCAAACAGTACAATGTGCCAACGGTGGTGGCGGATGTCTGAAGAGAGCGGGAAAAGTTATGAAACCCTGCCATCCAAGCAACCAATTCAGCCAATCATACCATCTCGATCCCTCCAAATATCATATCCAGTGCCATGATCACCGCCACTTGCTTGTCGATCTTCAGGAGCTTCTGTAGTACGCTCTGGTTTCCTTCCGTTGTGGGGTTTCTCTCGAATTTCACTACGGCTTCGTCAATCTTGGCCATTACCATACTAGTAACGAAGAAAAGCTTTCATTGTTGTGCTTCGTGAGGTGCTTCACCACCACGGAACTCACTCTGTTAGATCGTCATACTTCGCCATAAGCTTTTTAAAGGCGGGAGTTTTGTAGTACCGCCACACGGACGGTAATATGTCCAGCTGATACGTGAGTTTTAAAATTTGAGCCACAGTCTGCTCTTCGACAGAGAAAGTTCGACAACGTTATTCAGTATTGTTCATGCCATATGTTCAACGTACCTCCATCAACCTCAGCCCTTCTCCGGAATCCGTTGCCTGCAACACTCCCAATCTCGTCTCCAACGCCAACACTCCCATCGTTTCCAGGGACCATCGATTCACCCATTGACTAAAGTCTTCCGGTAGCTCGTTCTTTTCATCGCGTAATTTGGATACACTATTGATGGAAGCTGTGTCAATCAAATCACACCGAACGATGCTCCCATGCTTCACCAAACACCATACTCACATCGCTGTAAACTCACGTGCTATCTCGTCCACGTCGCCAACGTACACCTTCACCGTCTTCGGCTGCATCATTACGGGATTGGCAATCGAACGCATCTTGTACCAAGTTTCGCCTTGCCTGGGTTAATGTTGGAAACAGTTGGTTAGTGTGAAGCAAACCGGCGTTTGGCTGGCTCGGTTCTTACGTACGCCGTCACGACACCTTCCATTGCTCCGAAAATCTCCGGCCGAACCGTTCGCCGATAGTAAGCCAACGTTTCTAAGCCACCGCGCGACGGCCAAGCGCCCTCGGTGCGGTACAGCTTTTCGAAGTCTTCCGGGACGAAGCTCGTCAAAATGTCTGGCCGACCCAGCATGCCGGGCAGGCGGAACAGTGAACCGTACTCTTCCCGCATACGACTGTACACATCCACCAGGTTCAAGCCGTGGTAGCGTCCTGCGATATGATAGGGTAAGCGTAATTCTTTCGACCGTGAAATAGAAGAAAAATCGTCATAAATTCGTTATCTTATCTTTCCATACAACATGTAAATTCATCACTTTCGGAAACGTACTGGAGCGATGTAGATACTTGTCATCTTCGTCTGCTGAGCAGAGTTCTTCTACAGAATCATGTTATGTTTTGGAACGCATTACGATCGGCTCCACCGTAGCTAAAAGCGGAAATCAACCGTATCCACTGCATTCGTTACATTTATTCGCAATAAAGCGCACGTTTAAACCAACTCATTCTTTCAAATCGTTCAACTCGAACGTCAAATCGATCGCCGGCACGTTCACAATCGACGCCCTGTACTTCATCTCGCCGTAGTTCCATCGGATGTCGTAGGATCTCACCATTCTGGATACCAGAATTTCCATCTCCAGCATCGCCAACCGTCGACCAATGCACGAGCGGGGTCCAAACCCGAACGGTAGGTAGATGAACGGATGAACCTCCTTCGCGCTGGGGCAACCACCCCTAGCCTCTTCTGTGAGCCAACGCTCCGGAAGAAACTCGCTGGCCCGCGGGAAGAACCCTTCCTGACGCTGCAGCACCAACTGGCCCATACCAACAAGCACCTAGGGAGTGTTACCGTCGAAGCTGTGACTAGAGGTAATAGATAGAGAAACTCATCGGAAGCTTACCCCCTTGGGAATCTGGTACCCTTGCAGGACCAGATCTCTCCCCGTACACCGTCCGTTTCCGTTGGTCGGTGGATACATCCGGAGCGCTTCCTTAATGCATGCCCTCAGGTACGGCAGGTTCTTCATGCTCTCCGGGGTGAGCGGTGTGTTTTTGTCCGGCATAATGGTGCGCAGTTCCGCCCGCAGCTTCTCCTGCTTGTCGGGGTTTTTCGCCAGAAGGTAGAGGACTCCCGTCGAACCGGATGACGTCTGAGGACGAGATTTATCTCGTGAGATATAAGAGTGATAACCACAGTATTACGCCCCACTTACGGTATCAACACCGGCAAATATAGCATCAAGCGACATGGTGTAGGCCGCTTTGGGGTTCACCTTCAGCAGCTTCTCCAAGATGCTGAGCGTGTCCGAGTCGGTGCTGGGATTTTTCTCCATCCTCACCAACGCTTCGTCCAGTTTTGATGCGATGATCCTGTTAGCGAGGAAATGGTGTAGACTATTCAGTGCTTCTTTCTCCCTCAATGCGCGCCCCCAAACTTACTGCGTCAGTTCGTCCAACGTGCGCATCAGTTTGTGGAAGCCGGGAGTTCTTATCTTCCTCCAAGGCGATGGCAGCACGTCCAGCGTGTAGAACAAGGTAATTGCATCCTTCGTAAGCTGTGGGAAGAACACGATCAGGTATGCAAGCCCCAAGCTTTTCGTTGACATATTCCTACCTCGGTCCATCGTTTAACCTCCGGTGTTTGGGCCGTGTCGAGCACACCGAGTCGGGTGTCCAGCACGAGCACCCCCATACTCTCCAAAGCCCAACGGTTCAAGTAGTCATTGAAGTCGGCCGGGAGTTCATTCTTCTCGTTCCGAAGACTTTCCACACTGTGATTGAGGCTCAGTTAGACAGGTTAACCGGGAACCTTTAGCACCAGTTACTTACAGATCCATAAACTCCTGTGTCACCACATCAACTTTGCTCACGTACTGCTTGATGATCTTCGGCTGCATCATGATCGGGTTAACGATCTTCCGCATCTTGTACCATTCCTCACCCTGTCTGCAGTGGGTTCAAACACAGAATGACTCGTGGTAGATAGAAAAGCACATCGATCGGACTTACTCCGCCAGCAGACCTCCGTAGCCCTGGAAGTACTCCGGTCGATGGTTCTTACGGGTACCGAAGAAGGTTCCAGGATGTGGAGAAGAAAATTAAACCTATTAACAGTATGATTCATCAAGAAAGGGGTGCATTCGGTCGCGTTAAAAAATCTTGAAAGGCCATGCTGCTTTTTCATGTATATCATACCGTGTTTTTGGTACCCAGTTCGGTAGCTATCATAGCTAAGAAAGAGGATAGGACGTTGTTACTCTCTACAAGTGAGTTCTTCACAAGATTGCATAGAGCGAATGAAAAGCCTGATTGCGGTACTCTCCAACGTATATCCTATTACTCCAATCTATCCTTCAGCGGCTCCACTATAACCAGATGGTCTACCAACATCCACTGCAAACAACAAACAAAAGTTTCTTCTCTCTCCAGCTCCTTCTTGAACATCGGGCATCCACTCCACTAAATAATGTTATAAAACAAGTCAACTAGTAATGTGCTGCTTAAGCCCGGTAATTATTTAATTACCACTCTCGACATCGCCAACATCGCTGTCGCTCGCACGGTCGGGCCCCGCATAATCGTGGTAATTGGCAGTGGCGCAGTGTCATGTCGGTTTCGCGCAGCATGCGAAAGAAAGTGGCCTCCCGTTCGCGCAGCTGACCTCCGAGCTGACGTATGTACGTGCGCAGACCGTTCGCCACGCCAGCCTCCGCGCGAGGACTCGCAAGGTACCGGAGTCGGGCGACAAACTAGCCGACAACGGCATTATCAGGCGTGAGCGATCTGCGGCGCACCGTGAACACGCCGCTAACACACGCACGAACAAATTTATTTAATTAAATTTAACAAAATAGAGTGTACGTGGCGCAAGGGAACAAGCCTGAAGAGTTGGTTGCCGCAGGCACTGTTTAGTGACTAGTTACGGGCCTCTGTTTTCTATCTGAGCATGAGGTGGTTTGAGCTTGAGAATGTATCTTATTAGCACTTAATTGTGGACCTTTTATGGTGCTTTCTGCTATGTTGAAGCGGCTAATGAAATCAGCTATTATTAGTTGTATTCGGAGATAACAACTATATATGAACGCTAGATTAATATATACGTTCACAAAAGTTAAAAGTTTTTGCAATATCCACAAAAAAACGATCTTCTTTTGTGCTGGACATGACCAAAGCGTATCTTCTTGAATGTGAAAACGATGTCCACACAAATAAGCATTCTGTGCTGTGAGTTCCAGCAACATCTGCCCACTGCATCGCTTCTGCCCGTCAAAACATACCGCTCCATTGTCCATTAAACGATTCATTATCATCGGAAGGATAGCCCCGTAACCACCAGCTGCCGCCGGTGCACGGATATCGTCTCAAAACCTCAGCCTCCGACCACCAGATCTTTCGCACACGAACACAAAGCCACAAGTTGACTTCCGCAGAGGGCACACACCGGGGGTGTACATGGTGTCCTTATTGTTGTGCGATGCTTCCCTTAAACAAACAACAAATGCGGCGGGAACGAAAACGGTGTGCCTGGTGCCGGCTCGACCACCCAACACACCACGAGCACGTGTCCCGTGTTGCAGGAGCTGGAAATCTGGATTCCCAGTACCCGCCGGAGGCCCTGAGCCTATTCTGTCAACATGGCATCTCGAGAGGATTAAATCGAAAACATCACCACCGGTAGCAATATTGCATTGGGAGGCATTGCAAATCGGCGCAAAGAAAATGATCACGTGAAACAATAGACCCTCCGCCGCAGGGTAGCGCCACCAAGCTAATTGCTCCAATCAACGGGGACACCCTTCGCTGGGCCGCTGGGTAATCGCTTCAGTGCACTTCACGCCCGGGCGTCACGGCCCGTGTTCGCGGGGCGACGTGAAGCGATGGGCACGCTTCGAGGTGCGAACTACACTCGGCAGGAGCCTGCGGAGGCATTGAAGCGGTTGGAGATGTGTTTTTGTCACCATTTACAATCTAATAACATCGGAGATATTGCGTTCTAAGAAAGGCACAGTATGTGAACCGTTATTAGGAGCACACGACACTTATTTTAGGTTAAGTATGAGAGTCTTACAGTAGGCATAAAATAGTATAATTAACTCTGTTTTCTTCCAGACCTGTGGTACTATCAGAGCCAAATTGCAAAAGTATCACAAAGTATTGAATAATGGTCAAATTTCAAGTGTAATAGAATAATACATTAATAATCCTCATACCCAAAGAACTCAACTCAGTGACTGAAGAAAAAAAGTCAATGCTCAACCAAGAATCATAAACAAAAATAAGAACTAAGTGAACAACGATAATAAATTTGCTAATCTACCTGAAATACAGACTGGCAAAACATTTAGCTTCAAAAGTCTGTGAATTTTATAGACATCCCTTGTGACAAGGTATGGAATAATCATATGAAATACAATTTTGTTTTATTCTAGGTGTTTTTTCATCATTTTTTTCAAAGAATTTGATCTAGCTAGATCGTACGTTTCTATCACTTATCACACATTAAATCCCCAAATTTCATCATGACGATTCGTCTTGATGAAACGTATAAACTCTCAAAATAAATGTTGAAGACCGTCAGCCGAAACAAAAGATTAAGATAAAATAAAGTAAAGTATAAAGACATCTCAAAAACATTTCAAAACGTGCCTCTTTTCGTTCTACCCGTTAGCATTGCTATATAACAATCCCATCAGCAAGAGGCAATTCGGTGCGGCAAATAACCGACACGTTTCCCCAACGGTTACATGCTCCATTTACCATCAAACGCAGTAAACTACTGCCACGGGGGCGCCGTAAGCGTTTAGTGAAAACGCTCTTGTTTTATCGGCCAATCGCCACAATCAGTGGCCATTCTCACATTCCGCCCACCCGCCGACAAACGATGGGCGAGCGCGATTGCCTCGCTACCAGACAAACGAACGAACGAGCGAACGATTGCATTGGGAGGCATTGCAAATCGGCGCAAAGAAAATGATCACGTGAAACAATAGACCCTCCGCCGCAGGGTAGCGCCACCTGGGGGGGGGGGGGGCACGGACTTGTGCAAAAGCGGTGTGAAAGAACGAAAAAAGCAACACAAACACACTGGGCCGGAAGGATCGCTCGGGGCGATCCGTTGGGCGCAAAGTGATGGTAAACTTAATCAAACACATGGATGCTCCTTTAATTATCGCAATCACAGTAGCGGAACTAATCGTCGCCGTTTCGATAACGAAACCCTTACCCGGGCTTCGTGCCGGAAGGGCCTGATCGTGGAATGGGAATTGAAACGATAGCCAACATGCCCCTTCAGCCTAGACGAGACTTTGGATGAGCAGCAACAAAAAAAAAGGAAACGGTGCTGAAACAATGAGCATAAAATAATGCCGCTTGTAGTCAACGTAAACGGCTTAAAGGGGTAGCGTGCTTGTGTGAAGAACCTTACAAAGCCACGTGGAACCTGGCATAAATATCCACACCGTTTGTGCGCCATTTTTCCCAGCCAGTTCTGCGGTAATCTGCATTGCGAGAATGTTGCTAACAAATGGCTACCCGAGGCTTCAAATCCAGTAGAGAAAGTAAAACAAATCGGAAATATTCAGCACCTTAAGTCGACCCACCGCAGCCGGCTTCCCATTGTATTCGCGAGCGTTCCGTCTCGTGCGGGAATGAATGAAAGCACGATTCAACCCAGCCCAGGCTGCCCAGTGAAGATGTTTTTCACACCCTGCAACAGTGCGCCGAAGGCAACAATGAGGGTGAGGGTACATAAATTCATGAATAAAACAAATGGCGATGGACATTTTGAGGTGAGCGATTTGGGCAGGAGGCTTTCGCTTTGGAGAACGGGATTGACTTGAATGTGGAAACCGTATTTCCGTAGAGAAAGAACTTGGCAGGAGCGACAGTTATAGATCATTTTGTTCGACGATTTCTATCTAATATAGGCTAAGCTTGAATTCAGAATGCGATAACAGAGGTTGAAAGAAACTACATTATTAAGCACAAAAAAGTAGCTTTCTTTGGACAAAGAAATGTTGTAGAACAAGCTAAAAACATGATAGAGAAATACATGCACTTACATTCTAAACTTACAAATCTAAATAATGAATAATAGGCAGGACAAGAAGCTAACTCAAACCATTCCGCATGCAATGTAGATTGTATTGATTGTTTTCCTATTACATAGTAACCAGTTTCGCAACTCTAGTTTACTTGACATGTTTTGAACAGTTGCATTGTGGTTTTCTCCCTATGCATGCTATCGGAGATGCTATCGGATCCCTGTTGGAGCTCTATTGGAGCCTAAATAGAACCTTATAGAAGCCTTACAGAAGCCTTATCAAAGTTTTATCGGAACCTTATCAAAGTCTTCACGGAACCTCATCGGAACCTTATTAGAATCTTATCGGAGCCTTATTGGAATGTTATTGGAGCCTTATCGGATCCTAAAAGGAGCCATACGGGATCCATATCGTAATTTTAATTTTTAACTTAACCAATTATTTATAACATTTTTAACTTAACCAATTATTTATAACATGGTTTTTAATGAATAATTATTGAAAGGGGAGACTTCAAACATTGCTCTTTTGAAAAAAGTCGGATTCTTGCATGTTACCTGGAGCAAAACATTCCAAACGTCAAGAGTGTAGTTTTCAAGAGTGTCAAGAGTGTACATCTACGATAAACATCCAACCACCACAAGTGATATAAGGCTCATACAGCATAGGATATTAAACAATCGTACTTGTAAAACATGCGCTGTACCGAAATCCCATATCTAGCAGCCCTGATCTAGTCTCATTACTTGTAGTCACAAGAATGGGCCTTCATTAAGAGCCTAACCCTATGATTCCCGCAATCAAACAATATCCACAACAGCAACATCCTTCACTCGTTCAATTAATACCGAACGCCCGTTTCCCCGGCCGACTTCATTAAAACGCTGCGCTCTAATCAAAAAACCCCTTCAGAGCAGTAATAATTGACCCTTTCGGCTTCGGCGGAACAATGGCAATATAAACTAGAGCAAACGAGTCACACCCATTTCAAAAGACGTTTTTTGAAGGCCCGTTTGCCATAAATCAATCCCACCCCAACCGGTGCACACGGAAAACACAGGCGTTTATTGGACATGATAGCTCACAATGATAAGATTTATGTTTCATAATCACTAACGCGCCCGGGGAGAACATCGCCGTTCAAGACGCTCGGGGGGAAACGAAAAAAGAGATCGCGGTCGCCCCGGAGAGTAGTCGCCGGCAAGTTTTTTTTTTGTTTTGTTTCCATCACGTTCATTACGGTTCGAATAAAGCACGCAAGCCAAAGCGGGAAAGGACGCCGCCATCCGTGCGGCACAGTTGGCCGTTATGGGCCATCGGGCGGTTGTCGGAAAACTCAATATTAAACAAGACAAATGGCTTTCCCGAAAAGACACAACGTGCCGGAAACTTTCTGTACCGCCCGCGGAGTCCTCCGCGGAGTCTTCCCTTCAGGGCACGGCCGTGGTTGCATGCACCAATCAATTACAGATCAAACATTGATCAATCATGGGTGGTGGTGGTGGTGGTTATGCGGCCGCACTCATAACAGAGCCAAAAAAACTCCACCAAACTGCCACGATTGCACCATCCGGTGCCGAAATGGTGTGAACATGAAACCATAATCTGCGGCCGCGCTCTAATGGTTTCGTCCTTTCCGGGGGAGGATGATGTTTTCCCCTCCCCTGTCCGCTGCTTTAGCCCTGTTTACATAGCACTTTTCCGCCCGGGAGGATGCGTCAGCAATGGCGGACGAGCAAAATGGCCCCGCGTTAGGGATATCATTACATCCATTTTCAAAGCCGGCAAAATCCGTGTGTGATTCTTCTCGGGGTGTTTTTTCCCCTCTATTGGGGCCCTTCTTCATGCTATTGAGGGAAGAAACCCTTAGTGTGCGTGTGCGCGCGTTTGTGTGCAATAATTCAATTTAATCCAATAACATTATTAGAAAATCCTTGTGTGAGAGAACGGCAGATGTTGTAAAGTACTTTTCCTTGGTTTGTGTGGTTGTTATTGTTTTTTTTTGGTTGTTGGCTCAACTACAACCACATGAAAAATGGTTTGGTTTTGCTAAGGGTGAGGATTTTTTTTTCGACACTATAATGTTGTGCCCTAGCTACGGTTCGTTCTGGATGAAGAAGCTTAACGAATGCAGCGGTTGAGTGATAAATAATGATGTCGGATGTGGTAGAATTGGAAGAAGAGTTTTGTGTATAAAATATATAAATTCCTATTTGATCGTTCAATTAATACCGAACGCCCGTTTCCCCGGCCGACTTCATTAAAACGCTGCGCTCTAATCAAAAAACCCCTTCAGAGCAGTAATAATTGACCCTTTCGGCTACGGCGGAACAATGGCAATATAAACTAGAGCAAACGAGTCACACCCATTTCAAAAGACGTTTTTTGAAGGCCCGTTTGCCATAAATCAATCCCACCCCAACCGGTGCACACGGAAAACACAGGCGTTTATTGGACATGATAGCTCACAATGATAAGATTTATGTTTCATAATCACTAACGCGCCCGGGGAGAACATCGCCGTTCAAGACGCTCGGGGGGAAACGAAAAAAGAGATCGCGGTCGCCCCGGAGAGTAGTCGCCGGCAAGTTTTTTTTTTGTTTTGTTTCCATCACGTTCATTACGGTTCGAATAAAGCACGCAAGCCAAAGCGGGAAAGGACGCCGCCATCCGTGCGGCACAGTTGGCCGTTATGGGCCATCGGGCGGTTGTCGGAAAACTCAATATTAAACAAGACAAATGGCTTTCCCGAAAAGACACAACGTGCCGGAAACTTTCTGTACCGCCCGCGGAGTCCTCCGCGGAGTCTTCCCTTCAGGGCACGGCCGTGGTTGCATGCACCAATCAATTACAGATCAAACATTGATCAATCATGGGTGGTGGTGGTGGTGGTTATGCGGCCGCACTCATAACAGAGCCAAAAAAACTCCACCAAACTGCCACGATTGCACCATCCGGTGCCGAAATGGTGTGAACATGAAACCATAATCTGCGGCCGCGCTCTAATGGTTTCGTCCTTTCCGGGGGAGGATGATGTTTTCCCCTCCCCTGTCCGCTGCTTTAGCCCTGTTTACATAGCACTTTTCCGCCCGGGAGGATGCGTCAGCAATGGCGGACGAGCAAAATGGCCCCGCGTTAGGGATATCATTACATCCATTTTCAAAGCCGGCAAAATCCGTGTGTGATTCTTCTCGGGGTGTTTTTTCCCCTCTATTGGGGCCCTTCTTCATGCTATTGAGGGAAGAAACCCTTAGTGTGCGTGTGCGCGCGTTTGTGTGCAATAATTCAATTTAATCCAATAACATTATTAGAAAATCCTTGTGTGAGAGAACGGCAGATGTTGTAAAGTACTTTTCCTTGGTTTGTGTGGTTGTTATTGTTTTTTTTTGGTTGTTGGCTCAACTACAACCACATGAAAAATGGTTTGGTTTTGCTAAGGGTGAGGATTTTTTTTTCGACACTATAATGTTGTGCCCTAGCTACGGTTCGTTCTGGATGAAGAAGCTTAACGAATGCAGCGGTTGAGTGATAAATAATGATGTCGGATGTGGTAGAATTGGAAGAAGAGTTTTGTGTATAAAATATATAAATTCCTATTTGATAAATAAAGAAAAAATCAATTAAAATGGCAAGGATTACGGCAATCTTATCTATCTAATTTCCAACGGAAAATTCTAATCTCGCTTCTGTGAGCTAGAATGAGATTTGGATAAACAATTTGCTTGGAACGTGTTGAACACAGATCCGTTAAATTTTGTTTGAATGTTACCCATGCAAAGTTCGTCTATGGGGTCTATTTATACCACAAATTCAGTTTAAATAACATGGAAAAGCATGTTTTATTTATACTTTAAAACGAGCCAAACAGTTTAATTTCACCATGTTTCTTGTCGAGTTTGCCAAATATTCAAATATAAAATCTCAAAACAATTAATCTTTTTAAAGGTCTGGTTCGTTATTGGATTCTTAAGCTGTTTCTAAACCATTTTTCAATATTTTTTTCTGTCTAAAACTTATCCAAAATCGCTATTTACTTAGTTCACTATAAAGCAATGCAATGCATTATGATATGAGGGAATGTGACTCGATTAAATGTGTAGAATAGTTATGTGATAGTTAAGTAGATTTAAATACGTTTGAAATGCATGTCATGACATCGCAAAGGTTCTTTGCCTAAAAACTTAAATATCAGCTCTCTCTATATCTGTTCTCTTAACCTTGAAGTGAGTGAAGTCCTCAAATGGCACATTCTACCTTCAAAATTTTCATATCACCAAACAAGACTGATCTCTTCCCCCAGCTTACTCATCAGTTTAACAGAGTTTTATTGAGTGCAATTATTTTTTTTATTCATTTTTGCCTCGAAAGTCTCCGTTCAAACAATATATTGACTTACACCCGCTGATGTGCGTTCTATAATTGAAAAGCAAGCATGTGTTTGACTCGAAGTATCCAATCAATGATCACCAGCGCATCGAATGATAACAATCTCAGCAACATAAAAAAGCAAAACAAAAACATTACCATCGCAACCGAATCGCCAAAAACAATCGCCATGATCGTGAAATCCCACCAGGATCGTAAATAAAGATCGCGGGGCGAAATAAAAATCGCCGAAAGAAAAAGATCACCACCAGCACCAACCAAACCGTACAGCGCGAAAATTTAACGAACGAACTCCGGAACGAACGGTTGTCCGAAAGCGACCGGAGAAGAATTAAGTTCCCGTTCCGTCCGAGCTGGTTACTTGGAACCGTCCAACATCATCATCGCGCGCGCGGTGCCCGGGCGCGAGAAGAATTTTGCCAGACAGATCAACGCCAGCGAAAAAACACGCCCCAGTGTGTGTGTGCGCACACACAGCGCAGACATTCGACATTTATTTGTTCGAATTTATGTTTCACAATTGTAAAGCATGATATGCTTTTCAGTGGAATTGTTTCTTCACAGTCTTCCTGTCCGGCATCGACCCGGCAGCCTCGGACATGTTTTTGTCGCTGCAACATTTGCCGTGCGGACGTGCCAACGGGAGAGCGACACCGCGCCGAGCGTCCATTGTTGTTTTGCTGCCAACGGCTTCGTGGTCG